>JAAEAF010002719.1:0-130421 GCA_011037195.1 Triatoma infestans | reverse complement strand
TACTAGTATTTATGATACAGAAAATGTTAACATACAAGGGTTAGAAATGTTAATCGTGTGTTAAGTTATATCACAAAGGATGATCTTGAACCTATTTTTAATGTTAGTGTTAGTAAATTAAGTTTTGAGTATCAGTCATACTTTTATTTGAAAGATATGCCATATTTTGATTTTAATCACCCTTTTATCAAAAAACACCGTAACTGTTACATATATTTGCAAAAATTACATACACAATTGAAGTCTGTTTTTTCTGTGAGCTATTGCTAAATTGGACCATTGATTTTATTTGATAATTATTGGTTTTTGCTTTTGTTTGATTGGTATAGAGATTATGTTAGCACAGCATACTATTACAAAAAGAAACACGTGTATTTATATGGCAGTAGCAATGTGGGTAAAACGTTTGCAACTAAGCTGATCACAACATATCTGGGGAATAGAGTTTACTATGTTAGTGAAGAAAAGCCACTATTTGATTTGACTGATGAACACAAAATAATAATCTTTGAAGAATTTGACATTCGAAAGTTTAACTTAGAATGGTTGAAACAGTTGCTTGCTGGAGATGTCTGTTACATTAAACGCAAGTATGCTGATGAGAGACCGTATGTAAATAAAATACCCATTATATTTGTTAGTAACTATCCACCACTTGACGATACAGCATTTAGAAATAGACTGAAAATTATTTACGCAGACATTCCTTTACAGGTTACAGAAGGACTTATTACAGAAGGTACCCCTACAGTGTTCGTTGGAGACATTACTGACGACTCAGAGTGACAATGTATTACAGAAGACATTACGCTAAACGACGATACTACAGACGTATACCGAGACGGTATTTAGGTACTTTTAATTATAAGCCAGTGTTATATTTTACGCATAAGTTTAGTAAAGTAGGTAGTGTTTTAAGTTTGTATGGTTTTGGTGCAAAACATGAAGAGTACCAATGTTTAAATTATGAGTATGGTGCTCCAACAAAAAATGTGACAGATCCAAATGACTGGGGATTGAATCCTGAGATTCTGAATTTACTCAAACGTTACAGTACATATAAACTTTACAAAGTTACACAGGTACTGACACACTTAGAACCGAATTCAATAATGGTTGTTGCTGATAATAGTGTTACTGCAGATGTTAAGGCAAGTATTGCTAAATACTACATTGATCGATATGCTAATCAATCTGGTCAAACAAAGACAGAGATTGAAAACTTGGAGGATTTTGCATTAGAAGAACATCCATTACTTAATGCTACAATGCAGTACTTTCGAGTTGGTAAATCATGCTTAGACGATTTATATATTGATTACAAAGATATCGGGAATGATAATGACATTCCATCGAAGTATCAAAAACATATAAAACCACGTACACAATTTGTCACTAGATACTATCCAATGTGTGAAAAGTACGTCAACACAGACTATTTTTGGTGGCATGATTCAAATCAATTTATGTCTTGGTTAGCAAGAATGGGAGCAAAGAAAGTACCGAATTTGCTATATGGAAGATTGCAACCTAATCTTATTCCGCCAGCTATGTTGGATGATCAGTTTAGATTAACGGGGCAGTACTGTACTATGGAAGTAAAAGTGTACTATACAATTAAGTTTGCTGGATTAAATTATAATAAACCAGTTTAAAATGTATTATTGTGTTGTTATTTTTTTATCCTTGTCTTTTTAGATGCAAGCAGAATTTACACAAGAGAAGTGGGTCCGTATTTGCTGCTCTATTCTAACAGATCTTAACGATTACCACGCTTGGCCGTTCTATTTCAAGTGGTTGGTTTTGTGTTCGAATCAGAACTTATATGTAAATAGAATTAAGCTAGCGTGTTATTTATATGTAAACAATTATTCTTTTCGTGGTATAGCACAGTGTGTCAAAATTTTGAACCCTCATTCTATTTCTGAACGTAATTTGGAAAAACTGTTAGATTTAAAAAGATATTTAGATTGTGTAACAATTATAAAACCCCATAAATATTCTAGTTATAATGTTAGATCAAATTGCATCAAATACATCAATGGAGGGATTAAACTTGATAGTACACATCCTTTTACTGATAATTATTGCATCGGTGGGTGTATTAATCATCTTAGAACCATTGGAGCCGAACAGAAATTACATATACTAATAACTAATACTAGCCTAATAAAACTACACCAAGGTGAGACTCTACTGGACAGCAAAGCAATACCAATATACAAAGACTCAAGGAGCGTCACAATCACTGCACAAGTATTCTCACACACCAACAGAAATATATCCTTCGAAGACCTTCACAGGATCAATTTACGGATGGAACCACTGGAGCTGCTAGAGGACGTACCCAGTGGCACGACACACCTCTATTACCTTATCATCCTCCCAATACTTCTACTACTGTCTCTCCTCCTGTATGTTTTCTATGTCCTCAGAAAGAAGGCTAAACCAGGATCGACAGAAGGAGACCAGCTAAGACCTACACCACTACAAATCTACCCTGGACTTCCATGCCAGTTGTCGCAGGAGCTCCAAACTTAAGGAGGGCGGAGTTATGACACATCTCTCGGAAAAGTACCAGTGCTGAGTCAGCGGAAGACGATTTTATATAAATACAGCCACCAACCAGCAGGCAGGCAGTTCTAAGTTCACCACCAGACCGTTAACTTCTATTTCAGTGTATTATATTATAGTGCTAAACTATTAAAGTAACTTGTGTATTATAATTGTAACTTCTTATTAAATATATCTGTTTTTAAAAAGAGGCTTCCGGGTTCTTGTGACGTAACTTGAATACAACTACATTATAACTAATACAGTAAAATAAATTCCTTTCTATAATAAAAACCACGTGGTGCTCATCATACTAATTGAGGCGAATCATATTATTAACATCAATATTTCTAAATAAGAAATATATTATTGACAACACTTTTTAGGTGATACATACACAGCATATAAATAAAAAGAATAAAACAGAAAAAATAATTAAATCTAAATGGACGAAAAGCCTCTCAACATAGATACAGTAAAATACCATTAAATGTTTAACAAGGTAATTATTTAGTGGACTATATAATAGTAATGTTGCACAATATTAAAATTTAAAATAAATGTATAATATGGTTTAAAAAAATTTCAGAATGTACACTAGAATTGTTATTCCTTGATAATGGCACGTAGAGTGCATGAAACGTTGGAAGATTATTAACACTTTCGCTGCGGTACAAGGCCCCGGGGTCCTGTACTAGTTTTTACATCAGCGCGGCCATCGTTCTGAATGAATTATCCCTAAAATGCGGAGCTCATATCCTAGTTATTTTTCGCTAAGAATTTTTTTCTCCGGTTTTAATGGGTAATAATAAAAGGATTGTTGATGTTAATTAGGTACAGCACCCCGGGGTACAGGGCCGCACCATTTGAATGCTATTTTAACAGGGTGCTGTACTGTGCCCCGGCGTCCTGTACATTCATGTCTTAGCCTGCTTAAACATGTTCCTACAGTTCTTAATAGGGGGGATGAAAGAAATATATTTTATTAGTATTCAGTAATCCATCTGAATAGAAACAGTGAACGTCAAAATGTCATCTCGCTCGAGGCGTTTGGTGGATTTAGCTCGTAGTATGGCTAATGATTTTTTAATTGACAGTGAAAGTGACGATTTTGACAGTGATGATAGCATTCATGATAAAAATTATCTCCCGTCATCATCCCTGTCTTCTTGTTCTGCTTATGTGAAGAAGAAAGGGATGCGAACGCGAACATTCCAATTTCGGAAACCGAAGAAGAGGAAGAAGAAGTTTCCAGGTGTGACAGTGGAAGTAGTTGGGGTAGTATTAAGTCATCAAATCCAGAGTTCCAAGAATTTAATAACGCAGAGTCTACTTTTAATTTAAATACAACAATTAAAGAAGTTTTGGAGGCATATCAGGTATTTGTGAATGATGAATTAATAGATCTTATTGTCAAAGAAACTAATAGATATGCTCAGCAGCTTATTTCAAAAAAACACTCATCCAAATCCAGAATCTCGTTTTGGAAAAATACAGATAAACAAGAAATTAAAATTTTTTTTGCAGTCGTGTTAACAATGGGATTAGTCCAAATTTCAAAAATTAATTTATATTGGTGTAAGGACCCAATATATCACAATTCTTTTATTTCATCATTAATGTCCAGGGACAGATTTTTATTGCTTCTAAAGTGCCTGCATTTTTCCAATAATGAGGATGATACAAATAAACAAAACAGATTACGTAAAATCGAGCCCTTGATAGGAATATTGCCAAAAAAATTTTCTTCTGTTATCAGTCATGGTAAGGAATTAGTGATAGATGAATCCCTAATTCCGTTCAGGGGGAGACTAATATTTAGGCAGTATATCCCTAATAAAGCCCACAAGTATGGAATTAAAATTTATAAATTATGTACCCCTCAGGGCTATACTTCAAACTTTATAATATATGCAGGAAAAGGGAGTACTGATGCAAATTTAGGACATGCAGAAACCGTGGTTCGGAAATTGTAGGAAAAAGTAGGAGACGGGGAAGGCAGAACCTTGTATGCTGACAACTTCTATTCTAATTTGCCACTGGCACAGCATCTGTATGAAAAAAAAATGTTCTATTGCGGAACGCTTAGGAGCAATAGAAGAGGACTACCCAAGCCCCTAGTAACCAAAAAATTAAAGAAGGGAGAAATAATAGGGCAGGAATATAATAAAATTAAAATTATAAAATGGCAAGACAAGAGGCCAGTTTTGATGCTGACTACAGTGGCATCTCATGATGACTCACTGATAGATAGTGGCAGATGTAATAGAAATGGCGAGCCAATTAGAAAACCTAAATGTGTGCTAGATTATAATAAAGCGAAACAAGGAGTGGACTTAAGTGATCAGATGTCATCGTACAGTACAGTGCTAAGAAAGGGTACAAAGTGGTATAGAAAATTAGCATTTGAACTGCTCTTTGGCACATCTTTAGTTAATGCTTGGGTGCTTTATAACACAATCTCAATTAATACAAAGATTGGGATAACGGAATTTAGAAGAATTCTGACTCATTCCCTTGCAGAGAATAAGTTGGAAGATAAATCTCCCTCGAATAAAAGAGCTCATACGTTTATCAAACCTGTGGGACCTGGAAGAAAGAAGAGAAAAGCATGCGTTGGCTGTTACAAATTGCTTCGCGAAACAATGTCAAGCCGTGAAGCAGACAAGCAAGTGCGCCGAATAATCAGTTTTTGCCAGGAATGTGAAGGACAGCCTGGTTACTGTTTGAATTGCTTCAATTTAAATCATAAATAATATAGAAAATATACAAGCAGGCTAAAATAAAATCATTCATTTTATTGGAAAAACTAAAAAGACAGTACATTCGTTTTTATCTTCTGTTAATAATTAATATTGTTTATTAGTTGCATTGAAAATATGTAAATTAATGTGAAAATAAATTTTTTTAAACGCAATCAATTGAGTTTACTTCATTTCCTGCATTTAAAAATTTCTTTTATGCTGGATGCGGTACTGGACGCCGGAGGTAGGTACTGCGTAAGACTAACTTAGTTTGAATCCTACAGATTGCAATGTATTAGTAACAATCGAAAAATAATTTTATTATAACCCAAAAGATGGCCTTAGAGTGCTTCAGCTGTTACATGCCCCCGGGGACTTGTAACGCACCATCCAGAAGTTAAGTTACATATCGCCGGCGGTAGGTACAGCACCAGCCGAATCTAAGGATTTTAATAAGCCACAGTGAAAGTGTTTTAAATCATGAATGTAAATTGAAATTAAGAAGGATAGGACTAACAGAATATTTGGGTATAGATAACTTTATATTTTTTAATGAATTTGATTCACAAATGGAGTGTTAATTATTTTAATAAAAGGCGCGAAGCGCCCTTAATCCAGTGTAAAAAGTGTTTTTTTTTTTCCTGTTTCCTGTAGAGGGGACTGGTCTGTAGAACGTACCCGTAGCGTATACTAGTATTACTTATATACGCGTACGGGTTAAGCTCAAGTCAGTCTTTACTAAGATTTCTAAGTATGAAGGTCATACAACAGACGTCTAGTGGCAAGCGTGAGCATGTCGGTTCTTCACCTCCCACCAAGGTCAAGAAGCGTCAGCGTGGTAGTAGTCAGTTTCTCATGACTTTACCATTAGGTGGGGAGAAACCATCGTTTTATATACGGGACTTAGTTTTACTGAACTTAAAACTGTTTGCGACTGTGATTAGTTACTGTATAAGTTTGGAAACAGGTCAGAGAGGTTCTCAGTATCATGTATATTCATATGTTAAATTTTTGGAAAAATTGTTGCTGACTGATGTGGGAGATTATTTTAAAGCAGTATTTGACGTTGATCATTTTGATATACAATCAGTGAGGTCTGAACGGAATGTACTGAAATATATAACTAACCGAAACCCGGACATACACCGGCATATGAACCCATGAGGTTCCAGTATAACCCTACCACAGAAAACCAGGAGGCGTCGTTCATCACTTACAACTTAATACTTGGACTCTCTTACTGATTGGAGCTATAGCGACGTACTGTAGTATAAGGATCTACATCCGCCGAAGACCGGAAGCACCTACTACCCAAAATGCCCCACTTCCCACGGAAGTTCCGTTTAGGGGTGGGGGAGTTATATGAGCAATAATTAATTACTCAACAAGAAATAAAGGAACGCAAGCATCAGCGTATCCTGACAATATATAAGGAGGCTACCGTCAGACACGGAGAGAGTTCTTCTTTCACATCGCCACGGTTAAGTTACTTTTCTAGTTCTACGAGTGCTATAGTAGTGAATCCAGTTAGTGAATATAATTTGGGTAATATCTCTATTCTGCACCTTTTGAATATAATAGCAATATTATAATAATTGAATGTAACATTAATTTAATAATTAAATATCAGAATAACTTATAACTGAATTAAATATAATTTAACTTTTAATATTCTAACGAGCTTGCAACAAAATCCATCAGAAACTATGGAAGCTTTTGCTGACAGAATAAAGCATATTTCCACATCGCTCTTATTCAAAAGCTCACCATAACCCCTACATGTAGATTTAATAGCATACATTAACACAAAGATAGTATATGTAGAACGACATATAGGTGATAAAATGGCTTCTTTATATCATGATATACTGCAATAGCGATGTTTATCACAAGCTTCCACTCTATCTAATCTGTTGGCATTAGCTTGCACGTCCGAAGACGTATTTGCATATGCATATAAGAAAGAAGCAGGATATATCGCTCTGACTAGAGGCGAAGTTATACATCTAATTAAATGTGTTCCGGTAGAGGTGAAAATAGCAGAGACACTTACATGATATACCGAGGCTGCAGTGACTTATAAGAATAGTACATATTATCTAAGCCCTAGGAACAGGATACTTAAGGAATTAGGTACAGAAATAGATGGCCCCTCAGGTTAATGTTTTGAAATGTTATCTTTGTGATAAATGTGATCTTACGAAAAATGTAATTTACTGCAGTGGTCAGTGTAATGTAATAGTACATTTAGAATGTCTAAATATAACAACCAATGAAAAAATATCATTAGAAGAGTGCAAACAGCTTCACTGGCTATGTACGCTATGTGACAAGGTGGAGGTAGGTACCTGCACTACTAATTTAATTCAAAATGTGATGACTATGATCTCTTGGCTTCTTGAAGAAGTACGAGATTTGAAGGGAAAAGTTAATAATAATATTGACCTAGCAAGTACCTGTGATCGCACATCACTTATATCAACTATAACCTCTGAGATGGTTACTATAACAGGTAATCAATTAGCTCTAAGTAAGGAAATACAAGTGTTAAAGGAAATTAATAAAGTTAATAGTGAAGATAGAGAAGAGAAAGAACGACACTTGTTAAAAAATTTAAGTAGATTGGGTACAGTGACCATACAACGAGGTAATTATAAATCTAAGCAAAATGAACAATTAACTCATAAAGAATCTGTATGAAGAATCGTGCATGAATGAAATAACTAGGCAGGTAAGTCACAAGAGAATCTTTCACAGAAAGTAGAGCAGAGATGCTCAACTGAGAAGAGAGGGAATAGCTATTCTGAAGCAGTCAAACAGGAAGTAACCAATTTGAGAATTGGAGAAGGAGAAGGCTGGAATGTGGTAAAACCTAAAAAAGAACAGAAAAGAATTGTAAAAGTTGGTACATCTCAAAGTACTTGTGAGCTGGTAGGTGTAAAGAAAGCCTGGTTACATCTCGGTAAGCTAAAAGAAGGAACAACCGTTGAAGATGTCGAACGATTTCTCAAAGAATATATACCTGACATAAAAGTATCAGTATCCAAATTAACATCAAAATGAAAAAATTGCAGTTTCAGACTCGGAGTAGACTTTCACATGAAAGATAGATTGATAGAAAGTGATGTATGGCCGCGCAATGTCATAATTAGGCGTTTTTTTATTCCTACGACGGGGTAGCTGTGCTACCAAGTTAAACAGAATAAAAATAATGCACCAGAACATACAAGGTTTGAGCTATTTTATACCATGTGAGTGTGTGTAGAATTTATGAGCTCACCATTAGTGTGCGAATAAACTACCAATTTCCTGAAAATAAGTTCAGTTCTTAAGACCCGCCTTCTCACCCTGTGCTAGCCTGAGGTCAGCAGAAGATAACCCGCCGGGACAGCTAAACTGGATTTGGAATTTATAAAATTCCTGGCGCCCAAGAACAAGGTAGAGAAAATAATTTCTTCTCCTCCATCTCTTTCCTCTGCCTCCGGAAAAGGGGTTATAACGTAATGCTTCTATGTGTCAGTTTGAAAATGTCGGTATGACGCCGCTCAAGGGAATTATATGACGTTCTGCTCCTATGTTTGCATAGGAGCATATTCGCTGGACCCTAGCTCCTATTTCACGGTTCCCAGGCTGGCATGGGACGCTATGCTGAATGTAATAGGATCCGAAGAGAGGGATCCATAACAGAGACAGTGACATAAAATTTAACAGGATCACTCTCGGAGTCTTGCAACAGTTCATCAAGCAGTCACTACGCGTCAACAACCTTTCTCTTTACCTCTCACTACCATTTTATATATTACGTGTAAAATCCAGGCAGTTTGTGTTAGTTTCCTCACTATATTAAGCATTACTTCCAGTTTATTTATCTTTCTAACCCAATTTCTTTCCATCTCAAACCCATTATATTGGTGGCAGCGTCTTCGAATCCCGCGTTTCGTCAAGCTTCAGCATTCTCAAACCGAGCTCAGAAAAAAGGTAAATCTTCATTTTTTTTTTCCAATTTTACAGATTTACGTATTTACATTCTATTTTTAATATTTAATCCTACAATTTTATTTTAAATTGATCGACCTTTTTCTATTATGAAAAGAGCCATATAATCAAAATCTTAAAACAAAATAATCTCCCGTTAGGCGGTAATTGATTGCACTGAAAAAAATAGAAAACATGACCACTTGCAATATTGACAGGCAGCAAAAATCCATCGACGATGGCAATTACTTATCTTTTAAATAAGTGTAACTCCTAACCCCGTTAACATCCGAAATTTAAAAATGATTAATAACCTACCGGTCCTCGATGGATCACATAATAGTGATGGCATAGGCTTAGTTGACCAACTTAACAACTCCAGTGCCCTCTCTGGATGGTCTGAGGTGAACAAGTTAAAAATTTTAATATTAAAATTAACCTTTTTTTTTTTTTTTTTTTTTTTTTTTTTTTTTTTTTTTTTTTAATCTTTATTCATGCTACAATCAGCGCGATAGCGCTATAAGTAACAATCATACAAAGAACATACATTACAAAATGAGTGGAGAAGCTACCCAATGGTAACACTCCAAAACTATAAAGAATCACTATTCACTCTCTTCACTTGAGAGGAGATCACGAGGCCATTGTCTTTTAAGACGTCTAGGAGGGTTATTAGGAAGTGTTCGGGAAGACAGGTGCTGAATTAAAGGGTTTGTGTGAGTCTGTAGGTTTATATGGAATTTCCTGTAACGGGTTTGGGCGACTTGAGCAATGAACGGTATATTAAGATCAGTATGTATGGTTCGGTTGGAGACATAAAAAGGAGCGTTCACAATGTTACGGAGGATTCTGGACTGTAGGGATTGGAGTCTTTGGAGATTTGAGCGTTTGGTTGAACCCCATAGTTCTATTCCGTACGCCCAGATAGGCTTTAAAATAGATGTATAAATTAGTCTTTTGTTGTCTAGGGAGAGTTTAGATCTGTTGTCCAGTAGTCTTTTAAGTTGTCGAAAGCGTCTGAATATAAAATTAACCGTGAAAATTTATTTCGATACCTTCAAAAACCAATGCGCAAATAACAACGTAATATTAACATATCAGACAGCCATCGAGAATCTGATAAATAGATTTAAAAAGGAAAAAATACCTACAGATTACAACTTGCAACAGAATCCCATGAAACTGTCGAGTCTTTTTCAGATAAAATTAAACACATCTCTACTTCGTTACTTTTCAAAGCACGCTGCTATCTCTGCGAAACTTGGTGGATAAACTGACCATTGGCGCCTTTATTAAATCGTTACCAAATTCCAGAAAGGCGCAAGTCCAAATCAAACTTACTAAAACCCTTGAGGAGGCACAACCCAATTTCCAACGCCCTCATCAGGGCTGAATTTTGCAGGGATATACGAAATTCAAAACCGCAAGGTTCAATATGTGCCATCAAAAAAGCAGATACGCCATAAATATTTTTACGTAGGGATTGCAAGGAACGTCACGGAAACAATTTAAATGAGCAAATTTGACAATTTCCCAAAATCAGGAAAGATTTTCTTCTAGGAAAAATATGCTTACTCATTTGTGTCGTTGCGATAGAGAAACCCTAGTCATGCTTAAAAGAGCAAGGCTAGATTTCGCTCAAGGACTATTATATAAGGTGGAAACGGCTGACACAGAGATTCTTATATTGGAAGTTTTTTATTTTGACAAATCACTTTAGAAGAAGTACCCGGAAGCCATTAAATACAAGAAACACCATTTCAGATTTTGTAAACTACAAAATAATTCTGAAAATTGGATGAATATCCGAAACAGGTCAGTAACAAGAAAAAGAAGCAGGCTAAGATTTCTTAAAAAATATAATTTTTAATTTAAAAAAAAAAAAAAATTTTAATATATTATATTCAAATCAATCTCTAATATTGAACAACATGAAGCAACATATTGGTTTTTAAAAACATATATTTAAAAAAAGAAAATACATTACTCAGTGAATTACGCTAAGGTGAAACACTGTTGCTTGTTGTAAGGATATGTCCACACTGGTGCAACTTTTCTTTCAAGAGAGGCACGCGTCATAGCGCACAGTGTGATGAACAAGAGGCATATCTCATGCAAGTTGAATGGGCGTTGATTTTCATGAGGCAACCACAGCGCTCATTGTTTGGTACTTGTGTATGAAGAGGTGGCCTTATTGAGAAAAAAGATGATAACATTTTGTTCATTCTATTGTATTGGTTTGAAGGTGTACGACTAGCAAGTACAGATAAAAATATTTTCTATAATTAACTTGCAATTATTTAACTTAAACTGTAGCAGCAGACAAGTTAGTCAAATATAGCAAAAGACAACTCATTCCGCTACACACGTGTATTCAACTACTTGAATTTTCGTTCAGCATTCTATGCGTCTTGTTGATCTCGGTACGTGCTGTGTGATATTTTTATAGGTTATATACGAGGTGTGTAAATTAAGTAATGAGGCTGGTAACATAGCGTTCGATCTGGCAACGTTGGAAAAGCAGGGCCTGAGTGGAGGCAGGTACGCATGCGACACGTCGTCAGTACGAGTTTCAACTCCATACAGTTATTCTGTTCTCCGTAGTGATTATTCCCGTGAAACCGGTTTTTCTCGTGCGAGTTACATACACGAAACGTGACGACATTGCACGATCTTCCGCCATCCACGATCATTCCACCACGACCACCGCCATCAAACAGTTTTATGGAATATAAATTCAAAATTATACACAAATAAAAGTGCGAGAAGTGATGCCCTGCGTTTCTTAGCACAAAAATATAATACTATGGACGATACGGCAGTGAAAAAGAAAATCAAAAGCCTACGTTCATATTGCGCTAGGAATATCAGAACATGAAGCAGGAGAAGACTGGATCCGGTGCTGCAGGTATTTACATCTCGCCTTGGTTTGCATATAAAGCTTTTCTTTTTATAACCGATACAGTAACTCCGAACCAAACTAAGGAAGTTGGCGAAATTACACAGTAAGTTATTTCTTTATAATAGGAATATTTTACTATCTTTATAATATTAATATTTATTATTATTTCTTACATATTTTACTTCCTACTTAATGTACCTAATAGTACCAAATCAAAATGTTTATCAAGTTAAATTTTTTTTTTTTATAAAATTTGAAATAGGAATGTCGAAGTTTGTGTAGGATGTGAAGAAACGTTTATATGTACTCGGCTGACATTAACTTTTCAACATTTTCAATAGTTTTTTGTTGCAAAAAACGGCGCTCCCGCCTCCACCAAACGCACCGTTCTTAGCCAGATAGCGCGCATCTTCGACCCCCTGTCGACTCCTGTCACCTTCCGCGCCAAATTGTTCTTTCGCCAGTTATGTCGCCTCCAAATGGAATGGGACCAAACCCTTCCCGAGGAGCTCGTCGCGCCTTGGCATGACTTCCAATGTCACCTCCCGGATCTTGGCAACCTTCAAATACTGCGCCTAGTGCCCGTCGTTCATCCCTCGTCTGTTCATCATCTTGTTGGCTTTTGCGACGCCTCCGATTCCGGATACGCCGCGGTCGTGTATCTGCACACCACCACCGCTACTGGTCGCCATCATGTTCATCTTCTTACCGCCAAGTCAAAGTGGCCCCCAACAAAACCATCTCCTTACCGCGCCTGGAGCTTTGCGGTGCCCATCTCCTCGCCAAGCTGCTTCACGCCGTCAGCACACGCATGCTCCCCCATCTCGGCGCCTTCATCACCGCGTACTCCGACTCCACGGTCACTCTCGCCTGGATTCGGGCGAGAGTCACCGGTAGAAGACTTTCGTCGGCAATCATGTAGCCGAAATTCAAGATCTCCTTCCGCCTAACCATGGGCCATATGCCATCCGAGGATAATCCCGCCGACTGCGCCTCCCAAGGATTGGCGCCTCACCATCTCCAGGATCACCCCCTGTGGCGGAAGGGGCCCTCCTGGCTCGCCGCCGCTCCCGCCTCCTGGCCGCACACCCCCACACCGGTTGATGAAACTTTCATCGAACAGGAGGCCAACCCCCCCGCTTCGGTTGTACTTGTCACTGCCTTTGAACGCTTCTCGTCGCTAGCGACCCTACAGCGCGTAACCACCTACTGTTGGCGCTTTATATTCAACTGCCGCCATTCTTCCACTCGCCGCACCGGATTCCTCACTGCCTCCGAGATCCGTCAGCACACGCCCTGGTGGGCTGGCTGAGTACCCACGGGTCTAGGAACGCCAGCTCACGGGTTTACTCTCTTTAACAACATGCCTCCGAGATCCGACTCGCCACTCTCACCTTAATTCGCCTAGCCCAATCAGGTCTCCTTATTCGCCTAGCTTAGAATAAGGTCACTATCGGAGGGGTCTCCTGAGCAGGAAGGGGCTGGGTCTCAGTTGGATATAACAGTTAGGGCCAAGGAGTGTACAAGGAAAGTTAGCGAGGCGATAAAGGAAGTTCAGACGTATGTGGGGAAGTGGTTCTCGAAGGAGAAACATGAGGGATTTTTTGCAAACCGCTTTACTAGGATTTTGGAAGCTCAAGGGGAATTGGTGGCCGAGTTTGTTCGGATGAGCCGGATGCTTGATAGGATTCTGGCAGTCGAGAAAAAGGTAAAGGACGTTACTGTTAATGAGGAAGGGGAGTTTGATAGGCGGTTTAAGGAATTGGAGAGTAAGTTAATGGCTGGTGTTAGGGAGGAGAATAGATTATAAGTAAGGCCAAGGTCGGAGGGGGAATCCCCACAGCAGCAGCGGCCGCCCAAAAGGGTTAAAGCCAAGACTGTGGAGAAATCCTACAGTGAGGCTTCCTCATCGGCGAAAATTGCCGTGGTGCAGAGGGGCTTCCCCGATTACCAGTTAGGCATGGATGAACTACAGGCCATCCAAAATGCCATTTTGGGGGAATACGACAAGATCCCAAGAGGCGGGCCGCAGGTCAGGTTGGCCAAATGTGCCCATAAACCAGGGTTCCTTGTCATTACCTGCGTAGGGGACGATAGTCTGGGGTGGCTGAGGGAGATTATCCCAAAGCTTAAACCCTGGGAAGGTGCAAGCCTCCAGACACTCGAGGGGAGGGACATACCGGGCCCAGAGACCTGTAAGGTCTTCATCCCTAACGAGGGGGGCAAGCAGGTTGAGGCTGAAAGGGTGCTCAATCGTTTAGAAGTGAGCAACCAGGGGCTGAAAACCAATATGTGGAGGGTCTGGGGATGCTTACCCGTTGAGGGTGGGTGTCTCTGGACATTCTCAATGGACAGGGGGTCACTGGCGGAGCTTAAAAGGCTGAACATGTCCCCCTATTTTGGTTGGGGGCGAGTGACTTTTCGTCACAAGCTTCCGAAAAGCAAAAGCTCGGAGGAGGCCAAGGCGATGGAAGTGGAAGGAGATCAGCCACAGGCCGAGAGCTTGGTGAGGGTGGACTTGCCAAAGGGGGGTCAGGGGGGCCTGGAAGGAGAGATGGCGGCGTTGCAGGCTGCCCTGGCCGTACTACCCGTAGGAGAGGGGCGGATAGAGGAGGGGGCGGACGTCAAGGCGGGGGTCCCGGTGGGTGCGTCTCCTGGCGGAAGCGATGCCGGCTTGCTCCACAGGTCTCAAGGCCAGGAGCGGTTGCCGGAGGTTGCGGAAGCCGGGGGGCGACCCTTGGGACCCGGGGCCGACGT
The DNA here is from genome assembly GCA_011037195.1 of Triatoma infestans. Lineage (NCBI taxonomy): Eukaryota > Metazoa > Arthropoda > Insecta > Hemiptera > Reduviidae > Triatoma > Triatoma infestans. Next base: position 115,490 of record JAAEAF010002719.1, on the reverse strand, counting down.
TCCGCCCCCCTCGGAGACCTAACATGGCGATCAAGATGGTGCAGGCGAACCTCCACCGTGCTTAGTAGGAGGTTCGACAGGGAGGGGCTACATATAGCCCTACTGCAGGAGCCGTGGTGCCATGGGGGGATCGTCCGAGGACTGCATCCGAAATTTGGGAAGATGCTGTACAACAAGTCTGTAAGTACACCCCGAGCATGTATAGTACACAGTAACAAGGTGAGCTGTGGATTAATACCGGAGCTGTGCTCCGCCGATTTTGTTACAGCTCTCCTAACTATCAACACCGAAGAGGGAGTGGAAAGGCTGGTTATTAGCTCTGCGTACTTCCCCGGTGATGAGGATTTCCCCCTCTGTCTACTGAGAAGAGTAATGGACTACTGCAGAGGTGGGAACTTGCAGCTGGTGCTGGGATGCGACGCCAACGCGCACAACACTGCCTGGGGGAGCACCGATATCAACCAAAGGGGTAAGTACCTTTATGAATTCATTACTGGTGAAGGGTTGCATGTAGCCAATGTAGGCTTGGAACCAACTTTCGTGACTGCAGCTAGGAGGGAGGTGCTGGATGTGACGCTAGCCTCGCGCTGTATGTTGAGCAAAATTGCTCACTGGCATGTATCAAGTGAGCCATCGTGCTCGGATCATAGGCACATAAGGTTTGATATATGCACTCCACCATTGGTCATTACCAGGCTTCGAAGCCCGAGGGAGACCCACTGGGAGGGATTTGTTGGGAGTCTCAGTGAGTCTCTCGGTGACCTTAAAGTGGATGTACGGACAATAGGAAGTCTGGGACGGGCAGTGGCACAGGTAACCGAGGCGATTTTGGACGCCTACAGGGAAAACTGTCCGGAGAGGGAAAGGCCTAATAGGTCGAAGACGGTCTGGTGGAATGATCACCTCGAGAGAAGGAGGAGAGAGGTGAGGAGGCTGTTTAACAAAGCCAAAATCAACCAAGACTGGGCATCGTATAGAAGGGTACTGACGCAGTATAATGTCGAAATAAGGAAGGCCAAGCGTAAAGCCTGGCGAAGATTCTGTGAGGACGTAGCAGACACTTCGGAGTGCGCGAGAATCCACAGAATCTTAGCAAGAGAAGGTACTGCGGACAGGGTAGGGTTCCTGAAGAAAGATGACGGAACCTACACTAACTCGATAGAGGAGTCGCTGGAGTTGCTCATGAGCACACATTTCCCAGGGTCCTCTTATGGAGAGGCCCCTTCAGAGGTTGAGGGGCTGAGAAGGCCTGGTCGGGCGGATTGGAAAATCGCGAATCACGTCATACAGCCGAATAGGCTAAGATGGGCGATTGGAAGATTCAAGCCCTATAAAGCACCAGGCGTGGATGGAATTTACCCCGTCTTCCTGCAGAAGGCGGTGGAGGTGTTGACACCACACCTATGTAGGATCTTTAGAGGCTGTTTGGCCTGGAGATTCATACCGATAGAATGGCAACAGGTGAAGGTCGTGTTCCTCCCGAAAGTAGGGAGATCGGTAGATCAAACGCCAAAGTCGTTTAGGCCAATAAGCCTGTCCTCCTTTCTGTTGAAGGTGATGGAGAGGATGGTTGACAGGTTTATAAGGGACGAGATCTTGAGGATTAATCCTCTCAATAATCGCCAATATGCCTATCAGGCAGGGAAGTCCGTAGATTTGGCTCTGGACGACCTAAATAGGCTACTCCAGAAGTCGCTTGACGACAAGGAAATTGCGGTAGTCACCTTTTTGGATATAGAGGGCGCCTTTAATAATGTGTCCTCAGAGTCTCTTGTTGGTGCACTGACAAGAAGGGGCACGCCCCCTACAATTAGTCAGTGGATAAGGACTAGTCTTTTGGGAAGGACTAATATAGCCACCATCGACAATTCATCTCTTGTGGCCAGGGTAAGTAGAGGCTGTCCGCAGGGAGGCGTTTTGTCGCCATTGCTGTGGACGTTGTTAGCCGATGACATCCTGACCAAATTAACCGCGGAAGGCTTTCATTGCCTAGGGTTCGCGGACGATCTGGCGATCGTGGTGAGGGGGCGGTTCGCGGTAACCGTCTCGGAGCGCACTCAGGGGGCGCTCAATATTGTGAACAAATGGTGTAGAGCGGAGGGTCTCTCCATCAATCCCCACAAAACTCAAGTGGTTCCTTTTACAAGGAAGAGAAATTTACAAGGCTTACAACAGCCAATGCTCGGAGGGGTCGCGATCCCCTTTGCCATGGAAGCCAAATATTTGGGGGTCATTTTTGACCGAAGGCTGACATGGAATTCCCATATTAATATCACCGCACACAAAGCCAAAATCGCCATGGGTAGGTGCAGGAGGCTATGCGGTAAAAGTTGGGGATTAAGTCCGAAGATGGCTCTGTGGATTTATACCTGTGTCGTGAGACCAATGGTAACCCACGGGGCGGTGGCGTGGTGGACAAAGACCTTGCAGATGGGGGGGCCGGGAGCGCTCGGAAGTATTCAAAGGCTGGCCTGTTTGAGTACGACGGGTGCCATGATGACTACCCCCACTGCGGCCTTGGAGGTCCTGTTAAACCTTCCACCACTCCACATCTACGTCCAAGGCGTTGCAAGAGCAGTTGTGGCACGACTACAACAGGGACAAGCGCCCATTTATCCCAGGCACACTGGGAAGCATCAAGACCTATGGGAGGAGCTGGAGGCGGACCCGATTTTGGGCCTGCCTACGGATATAATGACTCCTAGGTATGACTTCCAAAAACCCTTCAAAGTCTTGATATTAGACAGAGGGGCATGGAAGAATGGGCCGCCAATTACAGGCGAATCTATGTGGTACACGGACGGGTCCAAGATGGGTGACGGAGTGGGAGCCGGCGTGTACGGGGCTCATCCGAGATGTAATATCTCGGTGAGCCTGGGAAGGCTAGCTACGGTCTTTCAGGCGGAGCTAGTCGCGATTATTATCTGCGCCGCCGAAATAAGAAGACGGGGAGTGCATAACTCCAGAGTCGTCATTTATTCGGATAGCCAGGCTGCTCTGCGGGCAATTGACTCGTGGGAGATCAGCTCAAGGCTGGTGTGGGACTGCCTAGGTGCACTAAGGGAAATTAGTAGCCATAATAAGGTCTTCCTGGTTTGGGTACCTGGGCACTCGGGTCACAGAGGCAATGAGGCGGCGGACCGCCTGGCCCGGGAGGGTTCAATGAGAGCGCTTATCGGGCCGGAGCCGTTCTGCGGTGTCTCAAGATGCCTCAGGAGTGCATCCATTAAGCTATGGATGCAGGACCGATCAAGGGAATGGTGGGTCAAAACTCCAGGCCAGAGACAGGCGAAAAAGTTTATCTATAGCTACTCGCCCAAGCTAACTGCAGAATTACTCCAACTAGGCCGGGTGGCCATAAGGATAGCAGTTGGCATTCTCACTGGCCACTGTAGATTAAATAAGCACATGCATCGCATGGGCCTGGCAACGGATAGCCTGTGCAGGTTTTGTCAGGAAGAAGAGGAGACGGCACTGCATGTGGTATGTCAGTGCGAGGGGCTGGTCTGGCTAAGGTACCGCCTCTTTGGTAAAGAGAAGCTGGTGCCAACAAGCCTCAGCCAGGGCCCTCTCTCGGACCTATTAAGTCTTCTAAGGCAAGCAGGACTCGAGAGAGGGTGCTGATTGACCACCTGGGAGCACCCCCCCCCAATTCCACAGTTCGGTTAAGGACAGGATAGGGGGAGGGTCTCCAACTAGGGGGGTGCCACAAATAGATCCTTGGGGTGTCGCGGTGGCGTAGGCTGAATAGCCATTCCCCCGGTAGAATCTATCTATCTATCTAGGTCTGGAGATAATTCAATTTTTAACTGGTCAAATATCCTGTTTACCACTGATTCATTACACTCGTCATGCCTATCAAAATCAGACTTGAATGGGTAGCGGATTCGACTTAATAATATCTCCCTTCCATGCTGGTTACCTTAGCTATATTTCTTTTTTTATTAATATCATATGTATATTTTTCTTAAGTATTGTATATTATTATATTTTATTTTTATTACGTTTTTTCTGTTCTCTTTCCTTTTGTTAGTTTATATTTAGTTTGTTTTTATTAATATTTTTTTTTTATCCAGCGATTTTGTATTTTTTATTTGTATTTAGTTTAGTTTTTTTTTGAAAATGCCTACAAATGTTTTTTTTTTCTTTTTTTTAATGTACTGTATATATTATTTGCTTAATGTATTATATTTATTATTTTCTTAATGTAACATATATATAAATATTTACTTTTTTTAAGCACTGTTATACTGATATTAAGCACTATATTTATTTTGTTAATAATAACTACAAATTTTATTTGCAGTAAACTCAAGTAGACGGCTTATGCCATGCTTCTAATACTTTTTGTCACTTCTCTAATTTTGTATTTATCTTAATAAAGTATTATTATTATTATTACATAGAGTTAATCCGCCTTAAATTAAAAAAAAAAGGTAATAAAAATGTCTTCCTTCTTTAAGAATTGACCAATTCGACCAGTTTACGAAATTGCCCTTACACCCTGTAAGCCATTCGACAAACTCCAAGGGGATATACGCCATTACGATGGACAGCAAATCTTCACCTTTATAAATTGCTTCTCAAAGAAATATATGGGTACCTAATCAAAACAGCCTCCGCAAATGAAATCACAAATTCGCAAAAACTATCTCAGTATTATTCTCTTGCGCTAAAATCATTCATTTTCAAAATGGTACGGAATAAAAAAATTGGATTATTGGAAAATTTCTTAAAGTATAATAACATAGAAATACATTTCACTACCCCCAAACCAGTCAGACTCTAACGGACTGATAAATCGAGCACACTCAACTCTCATAGAAATCACGGTTTATAGAAATTATGAACATTGTAAACCGGCAAAAAAAATTGCCCCATACACAAGACTTTAAAATTAGCTTTAATAGCACATAATAATTCAATAAGTTCTAACCTGACTATGACACTCAACGAAATTACTTTGGGGAAACAGCCTAATACTTATGCAGAAGACTTAATTTTGGAAAAGAATACCACGATAATAGGAAACTAAAATCTCGCGTTATAAAAGCAAAAATTGATAAAGAAAAAGTGACCCGTAAGAACAAACTAAACCAAACTATAGAAAAGCTAGAAGGATACCAAGGGAGAAGTATACATTCGAGATAAGCAATACGGAAAAGCCAAACCCAAATATAAAAAAGGCATTTTTTTCACAGGAACCAAATTAGCAAAGGAAATCATTTAAAATACATCCCAACCTACTAAAATGACCTAAAAAATACACAAACATAACTCTTCCTGTTACAGATGAGAGCAGTAACACACATAACTTACATCCTGACAGCCGCAAGCCTAGTCAGCACAATACAAGTTAACGATGTAACACATGGACCGGGAGTCGTCCCTTTCAGAGAGAAATATTATACCTTTGTTTTGTACATCTTGCTAACATAGAAATATTAGACATAGAAAACAAGCCAAAAAAAATCACTATTTAAATATTATGATTACCTACGAAACAAGCTAAACCATTTAATTATTAATGAGTATAAAAACAGAAAAAGACGCGGCCTGAAAACAATATAAGAAAACCAAATGGCATTAAATAAAAAATTAATAGAGGAATTCAATCACGACATCTCAGTTATCCAAGCATATAACAACAAAGTAAAACAATTACCTTTCTTTCTAGCCCGGCACTTATCCAGCTTGAAATTAATCAGCAATGAAGAGAGGCCCTTCTCTTCTCTCTGCTGTGGCTGCATTCTCTTTGCTGTGGATGGGTGCTATTACACATGGTATCAGATGTGAACTTTTGTTTTAGAAATTTGTGTTTTATATACATGTATTATAAATTATCAATTGAGAGGGAATTCTTAAAAAAGACAAAGGCTGTTTTACGTAGTCGATTGACAAGGATGATGACGTCTTTTTTGGTACAGTTATCTGAACTAAAAAGAAAAGAATGCAGAAGTGGGTGAGATTTTTGATGATATTAATGAATGATCAGTAAATTTGTATCTCGAAGAAGAATTTGTAAACAATTTTGATCCGATTATTTCTTTATTAAAAGTAAATTGCTAGAAAAGATGGAAGAAACAAGTAACATTAAAGTCAATGAAAACAAAAAAGGAATTTTCACTTACTTTGTCATGGACAAAAAAAAAAGGCAATGGACGCTAAATTCATTGAGAAACTCATTACGGAGAGCAGCGACATCTGATGAGAGAAATGGATTACTGTTTGGGAATATTTTAAATGATTAAAATAAATCACATAGTAATATTTGAAAATTTTCTAAATAATAATAATATATAGGTAGTTTTGTATCATTTTTATGGTAAAGAAAAACTGTTTAAATTGGGTCGAGTTTAAACTTTCTTTGGAACCCACTATAACAATAAAAAATCTCATAATTTATTCATACTGGATTCACCGTCAGTCTATCAGTAAAACAAACAGCAACCAGGATAGGACAAACCATTTCGGTAAATTAATAATTATTTTAAAAAAATTTTAAACATTTATATTAATTAAAAATAACTTAAATATTAAAAAAATAAAATATTTTTTTCCTCTCTTCACGCCTTTAAATAAAACAAAAATTACGATTTGTTATGAAAACAAATCATAGCACATGGCTCATCTTAACCTAAAACGACCAAATAGATAATGAAAATTGACATTCTAATAAAATATCAAGACATTTATGGTAAATAAAAAAAAACATAAGGCTTAGTACCCACTGGGATTCATTGTTCGGACTCTTTGTCGCGGAGCTATGTCTGAGATTCAAATTCTTGCATCCGAGACGCTCTGCGGCAATGAATCTTGAATCTGGTGTGTTGCGTTTTAGTATTTTTTTGAATGCCATCCGAAACGGGATTCTTTACACAATGTTGCGCAACATTGAGGCAATGCGTACGTTAAACTCAAACCTAGTGGACTCTCACCAATTCTCGCGCGTTATTATTTTCTTGCGCTCTTTAAATGTAATCAGTTCTAGAGGGTTGATATAAATTATGATTTTGAACCTGTTGTACAGCCTGAATTTTTTTATTTATTGTATATTACAACATATAATAAAACTTTATATTTCTACTACGACGTTTCGGTCAATATACTTGCCATTTTCAAGTAGTTTAAATTATTTGTAAGATACAAGGAAATATGTGATATTATTGTACAATTTTTTAACAATTACAAGATGATAATTATTTCTTTTACAATACTAATATAATATATTTTTTTGAATAATTTTTGTCCACAAGTTATTACTTACCTAAAGTTTTATTACTGTGTTATTTAAATTTCTGTTTATTCGTTTTTTTTAAAATCATTAGTTTGATTTTTAAGCTATACTTAGATATGTTCTTTATCTGCATCAGTTTTTCATAAACCACGTGGTTTGAGTTATTAATTAGTTGAGATTTTTAACTAGTGTATTTTTTATGTATATTATTTAGGCCTAAAAAGGAGAGGTTTAATTATTTGTTTAGTTTTTATTTTGAAATAAAGATTTGTAAATCTAAGTACATTACTTACTGTAAGTGTGAGCTGACCCTCTCTTGGTACCATGTTTTTTGGGCAACTGACGGAGAGTTTGTAGCTTGATAAGATGTATGTATTATTATATTTGAGCGTTCTGTTTTTTTAAAAGGTTTGTAATATTAGTATTAGTTTAATATGTTTTTTGTTTTATAATTAATATTTAAATTTTTTTTTATATTGCTTTAAATGAATTTTTTATATTTTATTAGTTTGGTATTAGAAAAGATATCTTTATTTGATATAGCTGGCTGTTGTATTAATTATAAGGTTAGGTAATGAACTGACAGGTTATTTTTGTTTTAACTGTTTTTATAACCATTTAACTAGATGTATTTTTTCAGATTATTTATTGTATTAGTATACGGTTTTACTTGTATGCCTTCTTTACGATCATTTATTATACTTCCTTCATTTAAAGCAATATGAATAGCTTCTAATGTTTTTCTTTTTATTAAATTTTTTTTTCTGTCAAGTATTTTTGCATTATCAAAATCAAAGTTATGTTTAGTAGTTTTATAGTGTTTTAAAAGAGATGTTTCTGAGGTGTTTTTGTATTTTAATGAATTTTTGTGTTGGTTTACTCTAATTTTTAAGTGATTCTTGGTGTGGCCTATATATTTCAATTTACAACAACAATTTATAGCATATACAAGTTCTTTGCTTTTTTCCACTGGATCCTTATCTTTATGTGAAGGTATGTATGCATTGATTTTATTTTTAGTAAGATAAGCTAAGTGGCATTCTGTTATGTTAAATTTTTTTAAAACTTGTTTGATTTTATTGGTTAGATTGTGTATGTAGGTAATTGAATAGAAATTTTTAAATTCGTTGTTTTTACTATTATTTTTAAGATGTGATATAGCCTGAGTTTGATAATTTATATTGTTTTGGTTGTTATTTTGTTTTTGATTTGATTGCTTCCAGTATTTGTTTATTGTGTAAGGGGGGTAGGCGTTTTCTATTAAAATTTTGTTAATTTTGTATTTTGTTTCTTCTAGGTATGGTGTATCTGTTAATTTGGCTGCTCTATATATAAGATTTTTGGCTGAGTTATGTATAATATGCTTCGGATGCCTGGATAGATAATTAAGAAATAAGTTTGATGTGATTTGCTTTTTGTAAAATTTAGCTGTTATATTTTTATTGTTGTGAATTATTGTTATGTCCAGATAGTTTATACTATTATTCATTTCTGTTTCTTGTGTAAATTTAATTTTTGGATTAAAATTATTTAATTTATTAAAAAGTGTTGTATTTTCATTTTTATCTATGATTATTAATATATCGTCTATGTATTTGGTTAATAGTAATGGTTTAATTTTTGTTTCTGTTAAACTATTGGTTATTATAAAATTCATTGTGATGCCTGCTACATATGTAGAAAGTGGGCTACCCATAGGGAGACCTGAAATTTGCTTAAATTTTTGGTTTTTGTAAGAGAAATATGTATTGTTTAGTATTAATTTTAATCCTTCAATAAATATGGTTTTACTTTTTATTGGAGTATGTGTTTTTATTGTGTCCCAGTTTTTATTTATGATATTATAAAACAGATCTAATGGTACACTTGGGAATAGTGATACTACATCGTAGCTTACTATTATGTGGTTTGAATTTATTTCTAATGTGTTTAATTTATTTTTTAATTCAAAGGAATTTGCTATATCAAAAGTATTTTGTTTGGCAAGGAATTTTAAAGGTGTTTTGAAAATTTGTTTTGCTAATTTATTAAGATTTGAACCTGTACTGTCTACTATTGGCCTAATAGGGTGATTTGGTTTATGTATCTTTAAAAGAGGATACATTTTAGATATTATACTGTTTGTTTCTGTTAATGCGGTTTTTTCTGTTTTCTCTATATAATTATATTTTATTAATTTTTGAATGTATTTATTTGTGTTTTTAGTTAAAATTTCTATTGGATCATTTCTTATTTTTCTATATGTATTTTTATCATCCAGGATTGTTTCCATTTTTGTATCTAATTCTGATTTATTAATGAATACATATTTTTTTGTTTTATCTGTTTTTATTAGGGTCAAGTGATTGTTATTTTTGAGAAATTTTTTCAAAAAGTGTGCATCTTTATTGATTTCAATATGTAGTTTGCTTAAGTTTATTTCTATTAAAGTTGTGTTGTTGTAATGTTTTATGTGTTTATTTTTATTATTGATATATTTATTAGTATAGTTAAGTAAAATGTTATTTGTTGCTATTCTTATGGCATTTTTGTGTGATTCTGAAGTGTGGATGCTTAATAAAATATTTTCTGTATCTGTTATTAATTTAATGATGTTTTTACTTATAGTTTTTTTGTTTATAGGTGTGATGTTGAAATTTCTACCCAGACTTAGAAAATTTATTAAATTTTTGGGAATGAAGGTTTCTGTTTTATTGATAACTCTGTTGTACTGATTTAAATTGTTATAATAGTTTAAGTAATTTTTTATGTTGTTTTGCAAATTGGTGCTTGTAATGGTAGTGTTTTTATTGTTTTTATTCTGATATGGATTTTTAATGCTGTATTTGCATTTTTTTTGATGTTTTTTTATAGTGAGATGTGTTTTGAGTTCTATTAATGTAGGGTTATATTTTTTAAATTTTTTATCTAGTGCATTTATGGTTGTTGGTGTATTATTGTTAATTATGATTTTTAATTTTGTATTTTCTTTTTTAATTTTATTTAAGTTCCAGTAGGTTTGTTCTATTTCTTTTTTTAAAACTTGCAATGCTATCCTGTTGAAGAAATTTTTGTTTTTTTTGTTGTATAAAAATGTTTTATTAAAGTTGTTTTCTAAGTTAATTAGTGGTTTGAGTATGAAATTTGGAATTATAATGTTATCTAGACAGTATTTTAATGCATTTAGTTTACTAATTATGTTAATTTTTTTTAAATTATTTTTATAATATTTTATGAGGTTTTTCTTTAAGGTCTTAATAATTTGTGGACTTACATTATGTATTATGCTGAAACAGTTGTTTTTGAATTCATTTAATTTTCTTGTGAGGTCCTTTTCTGGCGTTTTCGGTTCTGCCATTATGTTTTTCTTGAGTATTTTTATATTTTCTTAAATAGGCTGTTATTTATTTTACTTCAGTTGTAGAGGGTTGATATAAATTATGATTTTGAACCTGTTGTACAGCCTGAATTTTTTATTTATTGTATATTACAACATATAATAAAACTTTATATTTTTACTACGACGTTTCGGTCAATATACTTGCCATTTTCAAGTAGTTTAAATTATCTGTAAGATACAAGGAAATATGTGATATTATTGTACAATTTTTTAACAATTACAAGATGATAATTATTTCTTTTACAATACTAATATAATATATTTTTTTGAATAATTTTTGTCCACAAGTTATTACTTACCTAAAGTTTTATTACTGTGTTATTTAAATTTCTGTTTATTCGTTTTTTTTAACCTCATTAGTTGATTTTTAAGATATACTTAGATATGTTCTTTATCTGCATCAGTTTTTCATAAACCACGTGGTTTGAGTTATTAATTAGTTGAGATTTTTAACTAGTGTATTTTTTATGTATATTATTTAGGCCTAAAAAGGAGAGGTTTAATTATTTGTTTAGTTTTTATTTTGAAATAAAGATTTGTAAATCTAAGTAAATTACTTACTGTAAGTGTGAGCTGACCCTCTCTTGGTACCATGTTTTTGGGCAACTGACGGAGAGTTTGTAGCTTGATAAGATGTACGTATTATTATATTTGAGAGTTCTGTTTTTTTTAAAAGGTTTGTAATATTAGTATTAGTTTAATATGTTTTTTGTTTTATAATTAATATTTAACATTTTTTTATTATATTGCTTTAAATGAATTTTTTATATTTTATTAGTTTGGTATTAGAAAAGATATCTTTATTTGATATAGCTGGCTGTTGTATTAATTATAAGGTTAGGTAATGAACTGACAGGTTATTTTTGTTTTAACTGTTTTTATAACCATTTAACTAGATGTATTTTTTCAGATTATTTATTGTATTAGCGTACGGTTTTACTATTTAGAGCAGCCAAATTAACAGATACACCATACCTAGAAGAAACAAAATACAAAATTAACAAAATTTTAATAGAAAACGCCTACCCCCCTTACACAATAAACAAATACTGGAAGCAATCAAATCAAAAACAAAATAACAACCAAAACAATATAAATTATCAAACTCAGGCTATATCACATCTTAAAAGTAATAGTAAAAACAACGAATTTAAAAATTTCTATTCAATTACCTACATACACAATCTAACCAATAAAATCAAACAAGTTCTAAAAAAATTTAATATAACAGAATGCCGCTTAGCTTATCTTACTAAAAATAAAATCAATGCATACATACCTTCACATAAAGATAAGGATCCAGTGGAAAAAAGCAAAGAACTTGTATATGCTATAAATTGTTGTTGTAAATTGAAATATATAGGCCACACCAAGAATCACTTAAAAATTAGAGAAAACCAACACAAAAATTCATTAAAATACAAAAACACCTCAGAAACATCTCTTTTAAAACACTATAAAACTACTAAACATAACTTTGATTTTGATAATGCAAAAATACTTGACAGAGAAAAAAATTTAATAAAAAGAAAAACATTAGAAGCTATTCATATTGCTTTAAATGAAGGAAGTATAATAAATGATCGTAAAGAAGGCATACAAGTAAAACCGTACACTAATATAATAAATAATCTGAAAAAATACATCTAGTTAAATGGTTATAAAAACAGTTAAAACAAAAATAACCTGTCAGTTCATTACCTAACCTTATAATTAATACAACAGCCAGCTATATCAAATAAAGATATCTTTTCTAATACCAAACTAATAAAATATAAAAAATTCATTTAAAGCAATATAAAAAAATTTAAATATTAATTATAAAACAAAAAACATATTAAACTAATACTAATATTACAAACCTTTTAAAAAAACAGAACTCTCAAATATAATAATACATACATCTTATCAAGCTACAAACTCTCCGTCAGTTGCCCAAAAAACATGGTACCAAGAGAGGGTCAGCTCACACTTACAGTAAGTAATTTACTTAGATTTACAAATCTTTATTTCAAAATAAAAAACTAAACAAATAATTAAACCTCTCCTTTTTAGGCCTAAATAATATACATAAAAAATACACTAGTTAAAAATCTCAACTAATTAATAACTCAAACCACGTGGTTTATGAAAAACTGATGCAGATAAAGAACTTATCTAAGTATATCTTAAAAATCAAACTAATGAGGTTAAAAAAAACGAAAAAACAGAAATTTAAATAACACAGTAATAAAACTTTAGGTAAGTAATAACTTGTGGACAAAAATTATTCAAAAAAATATATTATATTAGTATTGTAAAAGAAATAATTATCATCTTGTAATTGTTAAAAAATTGTACAATAATATCACATATTTCCTTGTATCTTACAGATAATTTAAACTACTTGAAAATGGCAAGTATATTGACCGAAACGTCGTAGTAAAAATATAAAGTTTTATTATATGTTGTAATATACAATAAATAAAAAATTCAGGCTGTACAACAGGTTCAAAATCATAATTTATATCAACCCTCTACAACTGAAGTAAAATAAATAACAGCCTATTTAAGAAAATATAAAAGTAATCAGTTCTTTAAAATGTGGACAACAGATTCCACTTTATGATTAATTGAAGATTTACAAGTGAGGCAATATTTCTGGAACGTTTCCTTGGATGATTCCAAAGACAGGGGAAAGATAGCAAAGGCTGTTGCTGAGTTAGCCTAAAAATATGAAGTTAAGACAATGGAGTCGGAAAAACTTTACACCTTAAAAGGTAAGTTAACTAAATTTTAATGGATTTTAATTTCAAGACTTAACCTCCTGTGATTGGCGAGTTTTATATATTTTATTATTGTAGATATACCTACTTTAATTATAATTTAATTATAAATAGTTTATAGTAAAAACTCATTTCTGATTAATAGGTCAGTTTCGGCGAGAGCATAAAAGCTTATTGATGGAAAAAAGAATGGTGCTTCACCCAAGAAGTCGACTTGTTTTGGTTATGTACGTCTGTTGTTCCTGCTTCCAATGACCGAATCCAGAGGCAGCACAAGTATGGACGTTCATGTAAGTGTCTACTTACTTGAATTCTAACACTGTACTTTGAATTTTAGTCGGAATGTTAGTATACCATTACAATATTTTTACTTACATGATCTACCACTGGATGAGTGGTCAGATAATAGAGTATACAAAGATGTTAATAAAAGCAATGTTTATATAAAGAAAAAGAATGCTAGTAAATATAGTAAGTTCTGCGTACGTTACAATGTAAAGTGTTCAGGTTATTGCGAAAGCGCAAATTATAATGAATCAAATATTCAAGATGTTCCAAAAATGTTAATGGAGCAAAAGACAATTAACAGGCCTAGTAGTTTATTCATTGGTCCTATGTGGACAGCAACAGATTTTCCTAAAGATCAAATACAAATGCAATTGTATAATGTACACTTTGAAGTGTACAAATATGTAATATATGAGTTTTTTGGCAAAGAAATAAATTAATTAATTATTGGAATTTTTGTTTTTTATTACAGAATGCCTAATCCCTTACTAGAGTGGTTTCAAGATAGTTTTGGTGATATATTAGGAGGACCAAACAACTGGCCAACATTTGTGATTGAAACTGTTTTTTGTAGTGACTATTCATATAAACATAGAGCAATTATTGTTTGCTTTTGTGTGTTGAACGGAATCAATTTAGATATATTAATAGATTTAATTAAAGATTGTGGTTTGCAACATTTGAAACCAAATCAGGAAAGAGAATTAATCCTTTTAAATAAATATTTTACCGACCACCCAAACTCTAATTTTAATAGATCGAGATATTCTTCATTTGATATAATTAGGCGGGAATTTTGTGATGTGAATGGAGTTCCTGTTTATTTCCCGCGCTTGAGGTTATCAAGAGAGATAAGCAGTATCTGTATGTGGCATTTAGTTAACATCGGCCTTATCTAACCGTTACAAACATGACGAGTCAGGCGCGGGAATGTAGTAGTCGTGGTGGGGGGCGCGTGCCTCTAGCCGTCAAGGTCACCAACCGGGCCGCTTTCGTTAATAGAACACCCTCTAACGAAGGGGCCAGAAGAAATATAAACGCTCGCACACCTACTTGCGTGCACAGTCGGTCCAAGCAGCGAGATACATCAAGTCGTCATTACTTTATTACACTTACTCTTGATAGTGAGGATTTATGTAATGTTAGACAATTGTTTGTTGAAAGTTTTATTGGAATTAGTGGATTTTGCTGCGCGGTTGAAACAGAATCTTGCGGTCAAAATATTAAGAACCACCTTCACGCATATTTGGGGTTTGAAGGTAAGGTGTACTTCTCTGAATTACGTAATTACATATCGTGTAACTTTCCTGATTTGCGGTTCGATATTCAAAATGTGAAAAGAAAAAAACAGCTACTTGTTTATATCAGTAAATCAGATTTTGATGTGTACACAAATATTTCAATATCTAAGCTGAGTTTTAATTACCAACTTCATAAATGGGCAAATAGTAAAGAAAATTTTAGTGTAGTTGATCCATTTGTTGTTGACCACAGGAACAACTACAAATTCATTGAGCGTTATCACAGTGAGGTAGCTCGAGAGAATTATTATAGTTACATTTGGCCATTTGTGAATATTTATACTGCAAGTTGGGCTAATGAAGTTATAGACTTCTACTTGAATTTTGTGTCTACCATTCATTATCCCAAAAAAAAACATTTATATTTGTATGGAAGGTCTAATACCGGAAAGACAAGTTTAATTAATTTTTTATGTCGTGATGTTTCACATCTAATTACATATGCTGGTTATGGAGATTACTTTCTTGAGACTCTTAAGGATAACACCAAAGTTATTATTTTTGATGAATTTGATATTACAAATTATCCCTACGGTAAACTTAAACAATTATTAGCTGGGGAGCATTTTGCTTTAAGGAAAAAATATACTTTAGATAGAATTGTTAAATATTGTGAATTAGTTGTTATAATATCTAACAATGAACCATTAATGGATGAGGCGTTTTTGAATAGGGTTCAAGTTGTGTATGCGGATGTACCGTCGGCAGATTTCAGCGGCCAAACGACGGCTGTTCACGAGAAAGCGATACTCGGGATTGCGTAGACGTAAGCCGCAAGTGTCAGTACGAAGAAATCGTATCAAGTATATTCGCCGATTTCGCAAGGTTTTTAGAAGAAGAAAATTTGCTGCACGATTTAAATCTAAGTTAGGGAACAAACCAATAAGGTTTAAAAGTGTAAAGTCTTATCAATGTACTAGAAAATTCGCTTACGGATTTGGTTTGGATTCACTTAACTATCACAATGAAACTAATTTAATCAGTAACAATGCTGATTATACAGAATTAAATGATTATTTAAAGAAATACAAGTTTTTTAAAGTAAAATATAGTGCACTTTATTTTAAGAATTTTAATACTTCATTTTACAATGTTATAAATCATAATATGGACGCCGCTCAAAGGTCGGAAGTTGCATCATGCTTATTTGCTGATGCTAGTGTTTGTGACAATATCCCTGACATTTCTCACTGTACTTTGAATTTTAGTCGGAATGTTAGTATACCATTACAATATTTTTACTTACATGATCTACCACTGGATGAGTGGTCAGATAATAGAGTATACAAAGATGTTAATAAAAGCAATGTTTATATAAAGAAAAAGAATGCTAGCAAATATAGCAAATTTTGCGTACGTTACAATGTAAAGTGTTCAGGTTATTGCGAAAGCGCAAATTATAATGAATCAAATATTCAAGATGTTCCAAAAATGTTAATGGAGCAAAAGACAATTAACAGGCCTAGTAGTTTATTCATTGGTCCTATGTGGACAGCAACAGATTTTCCTAAAGATCAAATACAAATGCAATTGTACTTTGAAGTGTACAAATATGTAATATATGAGTTTTTTGGCAAAGAAATAAATTAATTAATTATTGGAATTTTTGTTTTTTATTACAGAACGCCTAATCCCTTACTAGAGTGGTTTCAAGATAGTTTTGGTGATATATTAGGAGGACCAATTGTACACTTCTACATTTTTTTTATATATATTTTTACTAGCGGGAGGCCCTCGCTCCACTAGGACGAGGCATCTCGGTGGTTCAAAGTAAAGTTGCAAGGGTCATAGGTCTTAAAGGTAAACGCCAGGTTGGGGCAGAGAGAGGATCTCTAATCACTGTAATTTGTTCTATGAGTGCTGGAGGGACATTTGTTCCGCCAATGATAATTTTTCCATGTAAAAATATGTCTGTCACTTTGATGAAGGGCGCTCCTGCTGGATGGCAGGTGTCATCCACCCGATTGGATACAAGTGGTTTATCCATTTTCTTAAAAACCAAACCTACAGTAGCAGCCAAAGAACCTACAACCCACAAGACCCACACAAAGAACCTTTTCGATCTAGTCCGGGAGAAGCATGTTACTTTATCAGCCTTCCTCCTCACACCCCCACAAGCTGCAACTCCTGGAAAGATCTTTCATGTCGCCTCTGAAACCTATTATAGCGAATACATTCAACAGTAGATGTGACAAAATGACAGACCAATTGGGCCATATGATATAGTCGAGTTGTTTGGCAAAGCTTATTTAATGTGTCAAACAGGAACTGTTGCTATCAATTGATTCAAAGCTATGGGAATTTACCCATGCGACCGCAATATATTATCAGATGTCGTTTTTTTTTTGGCTTCTACTATCGATGGAGAGGACTTTGATGTAGACCAAAGGCAAGAAACAAGCGAAAAGTCCAATGACTTCACAAACAATCCTGAAAAATCCTGACGCAACAACTGTGCCCTCAACGACAACAAATGCTAAGTCACCTGCCACAACACCATGTGCAAAAGATTTAGCTGAAGCTGGTACCTTCTGGATGTTCGTCGAATTCCATGAGGAATTCTGAAACAACTGTTTCACCTAGAGATATTTGGCCAGTACCAAAGCCAAAGAAAAAAATCTTCTGTAAAGGTCCTAAACGTGCAAAAAAGTGCTGTGAAAGTGCAGAAAAGAAAAGAGCTAACAAAGAAATGAACTGAGAGAAGAAAATGAAAATGGAAAACGCAAAAGAAATTGTTAAAAACACTGGAAAGACGAACAAACAATCATGTAAAAGAAAATTGGATTCAGACGAAGAGGATATTTATTGAGATATTGATTCCGACGAATCTAGCATGGAAGTCGAAGTTGGAGTTTCAGATACTGAGCGTGACAATGCTGAGTGTTTCTTTTGTGCAGGGACTTTTTCAGAAGACACAAAGGGCGAACTGTGGGTGCAGTGTTTTTTATGTGAGTTATGGGCGCATAACGCATGCGCAGGTTGTGAAACTGATGCATATGTTTGTGATTTTTGCAAATATACAAAAAAATTTTACTCGATTGTATGTTCATGATTCAATTCAAAAACATTTAAGAGGTTTGAATTTTTTTGTATTTTATATTAAAACTAACTAATTATATTACTTTAGAAGTAGTGTAATAGAACTAGTAATTAAGGGCAGTTTTAAGACATTTTTAAACTAGAAAATGGTATTTTCCTATATTTCACCATGGTGCCCATATTACCACCACATTATTTTTTTTTTTTCAGAAAGCGTTAAGATTTTGCAAGAAAAAATATATACATGGTAATAGCAAGCAGAGAGAAGACAGGCCCTCTCTGGTACTCTCTGACTTAAGCAGGCTGGAGTGGAAGAACCTGTGTATATAAGCCAATGGGAATCTATCTAGATCTATCTATCAGATTCAAACATACATCGCATCGTGTCATATCTCTACTCCCACCTTTTATTCTATCAGTTTCATTATGAAGTCCAGAGCAGTTAGTGTAAACTTATAGCTACGTTATAACAGTGTCTTCATATTTCGTTCATTCAATCAAACCTAATTTCTTTCCTCAACAACTCCATTATACATGTAAAGAATGCCACTTTTAGCCAAATAAAAATAGTTTTCAATAAAAAAGTACCCAGGTATAATATAAACTTGGTTTCAAGGTAATCTATCTCAAACTACATTATTTAGAGTGGATCAAAAAAGTATTGGCATACCCCATATTTTTCTTAAATATCTCAACTTAAAAATGCCAAAAACTGAAGAACATTGTGAGCAATTGCGTCACCGAGTGATTGAATTTCATTCACGTGGATTAAGTTACCGTGAGATAACAAACAAATTGGAAATAAGCTTCAGCACTGTTAATAGAAATATTCTAAATAAATCAAGATCGCAACAAGTTCTAAAACAACGTTCAGTGTGTACACTGTTAGAAATATGATGCATAATTTTAATTACTATGGAAGAGTATAAAGAAAAAAAACCTTTGATTAATGAGGTCAACAGGAAAAAGGCTCGAGTTTTTTTTGGAATTTTGGAAAAATATTATTTTTTCAGATGAAAGTAAGTACAACATTTTTGGTTCAGATGATAAAAAATATGTATGGAAAAAACCCAACACAGCATTTAACCCTTAACTGGTGCGCGGGGTCAATATGACCCCAGCACTTTTCATTTATTAATTTTAGTAAGTAGCGGTTCCCCCACTACCTTCAAATTCCCTCTACCTTCCTAGGTTTGGTTAATGTTTTTGTTCAGTATATGCATTGTATGTAAACGTTTCTTGTACTTCAGATATACTAGTGAGCAGTGACCCCAAGCGACTAATTACGTTATATTTTTTTTGTAAGTGTTTAGTCGTCATACGCCATATTCTCCGCGCGCGCATTTCCGCCCGTGCGTCCGTACGCGTTAATCGCCTTAGTAGTGTCTTTAAATTCTTCCTGCCAGTAATGCATTCTTAGAAAAATGTTTATTGCACCACACTTTGCACCGCCCCTCTTCCATCCCTCTTCCTACTTCACCATCTGGCCCTTCCATTTCTCCCTCTCCGTCCTACGTCGGCCAGCCCCCCTTTTTCGTCCTTTTTCTTCACTTCTCCATGTGCGCTAGTCCAGTCAGGGTGTTCCGCTTCTTTGGCACTCAAACGTTACTGTGTGTATTTTGTTCGCCTATATCGTTCGCCTGTGGATCGTCTCTTGTAGTAGTGCTTGTAACTTCGCCTGCGCATTAATTCTCGCCTGGGACGCGCTTATTCGCCCTTCTACCTTGCTTGATTATTCGTCAGTGAAGAATAAGCAATTACCGCGCCTGCTTCATCAAGAAGGATCCGTCGCCGCGTCTGGAGAACTTCATCGCCTTCAGCATCATCCCCGCACCTTCACCCTTCACCTCATCTCCTTTCTTTCGCCATATAAACACACACACACACACACCATCTACACACACAGACGCCATACCTTCCTGTTCTCCTTCCGCCTATCACGCCATCGCCGCCTTGTCAGCATTCAACTTCGCCAAGAGGGTAAGTCTCGCCTTATTTACTCACGTATTATAACTCAAGTTTTTTTTTGTGTGTTTCTAATTCCCTTGTACTCTTCATTTCTGCACTTCCGGTGCCCCTTCTTCGTCTCGCCTCGTGGCGTACTTTCGCCACCGCACCCTGGGTGTCTGCTCCCAGACAGTAAGGTAAGTGAATTTCTTTACTTTCTTCTTACATATTTTATTTTTCTTCTTTTAATTGATTTATTTCAGGCTTTAATAATGTTTTTTATACTTTTCAAGAAAAAATTTTTTTATTTAATTAGATTTGTTTAGATGGAAAAGAAAATTTTTAAAAATCAAGAGGAAATTTTGGAGGAGTTTTACAGACAGGAACTAGAAGATGAATTAGGTGAAGTAGTAGGTGTAGAAGAATCAGAGGAAGATGATTTATTACAAAATAGTGATCACGATTCGGTCAGTGTGCAGGAAGAAGGAGATGTGCAGGAAGAATTAGCATTACAAGAAAATTCGGATCATTTTTACTTTGGAAGAGATAATGTTAGTAAATGGAGGAAGGTAGAGCCTGCAGTGAATATTAGAACTAGAAAGCATATTATCGCATCTTCCTGGCAGAAAATCTTATTCAAAAAATCTAACCACAATAAAGGAAACGTTTCTCTGCTTCTTTAATGACCATATATTTGATATAATCGTAAAAAATACCAATATATTTATAAAATCAGTCAGAGAGAAGTTTTGCAGAGAAAGAGATGCAAAAGATACTAGTAGGCAGGAGATCGAGGCATTTTTAGGCTTACTTTTTCTGGCGGACCTTCATAAAGTTGCCCATGTAAATTATGAAGAATTATGGGGTAGCATTGAAGTATTTGCACTTACTATGTCAGCAAGAAGATTTTTATTCCTTCTTAGATGTCTTCGATTAGATGACATTAATTCTAGAAACGAAAGGAAGAAATTAGACAGATTACCTCCAGTTAGAGAATTTATAAATGTTCTTAACGAAAATTATGTCAAGGCATATTCGGTAGGTGAGTACGTCATAATAGATGAACAATTAATTCCTTTTAGGGGTAAATGCCCTTTCAGGCAATATTTACCCAAAAAACCAAAGAAATATGGTATCAAAGTTTTTGCCCTAGTTGATGCCAGAACGGCGTATCTCTCTAATTTTGAGATATATGCAGGAAAACAACCGGAAGGTCCCTTTCAATCACTTAATACCCCTTTTGCCATAGTAGACAGGATGGTGAAACCAGTAACTGGAACTAACAGAAATGTCACGACCGACAACTGGTACACAAGCGTACCTCTTGCTCAGCATCTTCTCAAGAACTGTAGACTGACAATGGTTGGCACACTCAGGAAAAACAAAAAAGAATTACCAGTGTGTTTTCTGCCAAACAAATCCAGAGAGGTTTACAGTTCTAATTTCGGTTTTACCGAGGAAATGACACTGCTTTCTTACGTTCCAAAAAAAAGTATATGATTTTACTTTCCACAATGCACCATCGTAAAAATACAGATGATAATACTGGAATTCAGAAGAAGCCTGAAATAGTTTCTTTTTATAATTCCACAAAAAGCGTTGTTAATACATGTGACCAATTATGTGCAAACTATAATGTAGGTCGACGCACAAACAGATGGCCATTGGCAACATTTTTTTCATTTTATAAACGTTAGTGGCATTAATTCCTATGTCATTTATAATTGTGGAAAAGATGAATCCATAACGAGAAGACAAATTTGTTCGAGAACTAGCTCATCAATTGACCCATAACTTTATAAAATGTAGATTAGATGAGAGCACAATTCCTAAATGCCT
This sequence comes from Triatoma infestans, assembly GCA_011037195.1. Taxonomy (NCBI): domain Eukaryota; kingdom Metazoa; phylum Arthropoda; class Insecta; order Hemiptera; family Reduviidae; genus Triatoma; species Triatoma infestans. The sequence continues at coordinate 93,695 of JAAEAF010002719.1, read as the reverse complement.
GAAAAAGAAAATAAGATTACATTTAGGCGAAGAAGAACCAGTGGCTCACTATAGTGGAAGTATCGAATCAGTAAAAGGAAGGTGCAATATGTGTTCTCGGAAAACAGATTTAAAGTACAACAACCGATGTAAATACTGTGGTAATTGTGTCTGTAAGTTTCATATAGTAGTACTGTGTACAGAATGCAATGAGGAAAAATGATAATTACAAAGGCTATTTTAATGAAACAAAGTGTAAAAAATAAAAAGTAATTTTTTTTTTTATATATCATTCAGTGAAGTTTTGGCAAATATAACTTTAATTCTAACAGGAGTATATTCATTTAATATGTATAAATATAATATTTTAAAAGTTTGGTTAACTTTCATTATCTCAAAATTCAACTTTTTTTTTTTTCATTAGTGTCTCTACTGACTCCACACGACTGTGAGTGTAAAATTTTTAGCGCGACCAGTTAAAGGTTAAAGTGCAACATGTCAGGCCAACAGTGACATATGGGGTAGGAGTGTGCTGGTTTGGGGTTGCATGTCTTGAAATGGCGTTAGAAATTTGGCTTTCATTAATGGTATTATGTAATGCTGATATGTATGTGAAAATATTGCGTCATAATTTGCGGAGCAGTGCTGAAAAGTTGGGAATTGAGGAATCAAGACAACGACCCAAAGCACACCGCCAATAAAACCAAGCTGTGGATGCTGTATAGTGTTCCAAGAAAACTTAAAACGCCACCACAGTCTTCGGATATTAATCCCATTAAACATCTTAGGTATTTGTTGGACTTGAGAGTTAGAAAAAATAAAATAATATCAAGAAAAAATGGTGAAAATGGATATATTTAGCACCTTTAAAAATGTAAGTTCACAAATTAGTACCAACATAAAAAAGACCTTACTGTACTATACTATAAAAATTCTCTTAAAAGAATTAACAAATTAAACTCTCTTAAAAACTATTTCGAAACAATTACCATCCCCAATTTTATTTTAACTCCACTATTACAACTTGAAATTAACTTTCGAGTTTCTGGGAATCAAGCATTTTCGAATGATATAAAAATCATGGAAGGGGTGCCCCAAGGGGAACTCCTCTCCCCTTTACTCTTCAACCTATTTTTATCCGATACCCGTATAGTCCACTTTTTTAAATCGAAAGAAGTTTTTTCGTTCGAAATAGGAAACATGAGGATATTTCTACTTTTTATGCAGACGACACAATCCTATTGACAGATTCAATAACCGACGTGAATGAAAGTTGTCCATTCTTCAGGAATACTGTTCAGTGAATTCACTCCAGATAAACTACAGTAAGACAAAAATACTTGTTTTTCCAAAAATAATAGGCGGAAGAAACTAAAGGCGGTTAAATTTATAATGAAATTATTGACTTGGATAATAATGTAACATATGTTGGCGTAACTTTTAGTTATAATGGAGAATTTTATCAAGCATCGAAGTATTTTATTGTTAAAGATGATATAGTAGCTAATGTGGCCAAAAACATTCTTATCAAAAGTTGCGCAGATTCGTGTGATTCACGCTGCTGTACTTTATTAAACTCAATTGTAAACTCCACTCTATGTTTGCGGGCGAATTTGGGCTAGTAGATGCACTGACTCTATTGAGACAGTATAATTACGAGGCATGTCCAGTAAGTAAGTGTACTGAAGCTCTCACGGCCGGAGGGATTTTGTTTTCGACATGTGTGAAATAGCGGCGTCATCCGTCATCTCGTTTGGAAGGGAAAACTGACAAAGGAGTTTTTGAAGACAAAGGGAGTCTGCCTGCTGCACGACAATGCCGGACCACACACGGCCAACGCCACGAAGAAACTGCTTGCCTCGTTTAAATGGGATGTCTTGAACCATTCCGCGCATTCCCCTGACCTAGCACCTTCAGATTACTATCTCTTTACCTCTTAACACCTCCCAATTTCTCAATTTCTCTGTAGATAATTCTTGCTGCAATAAGTCTGAACTGAAATGAATCTCTAACTTAAGAACGATGTTTATTGCTCGCAAAACATATTCTTGTCTAGGCGGGATCCACGCACATTGTGAATACATTTCAACAGTCTTATTGAAAAATATAAAATTTCTTTGCGAAAATACTGAATACGTTTTAAACTCTAGATACAATATTCTATACAGGCATATAAGTGCATTGGGCATGCAAGAGAATTATTATATGCTAGGACAAATGTGAAAACGATAAGGCTTTTGGGATGAATTCGCATAGCCAATCTCAAGTTCACTAGAATACTGATTAACAATGAAAAATGTATTTTTGATAGCTATATGAGATGCAAACTTTGTAGCGGCTGGGACTCCCCTGACCCACTGTTTAGTGGAATGCCCTATATTCGATGGCGTTAGAAAATATCTAATTTCCCTCTTTATGCAGTCGAGTCTAAGTCACCCAAGGCTCATCTACGTCCTCCCTCCCAGCAGGAGTGCCCCAGGATAGCATCCTGGCATCCATCTTATATACAATTTATACTGCCGACACCCCTGTACACCCCAACACTAGCCTATTCATCTATGCTGATGAACAGTAATCCTATCACCTCATACCAATCCCGTTCATTCCAGGCGCTCCTTGCAAATCCATCTTCCCTCACTTAAATCCTGGTTAACGAAAGAGAGAATAAAAACCAACCTTAATAAATCCAAATATATAGTTTTCACATTAAAACCCATTCTTGCTCATTGTTGCGTTTTCGCAACACTACAAGATTTTATTTTTTGACCCCCCACCACACCCGACCATGTGAAGTTAATGCTACAATTAGAAATCGATTTCATTGCATTCTATTGGATTTGTATTTAAAGAAAAATACATAAAATCGATTTAAAATGCAGAATCAATTGCAAAAATAAAGGTTAAAGAGGAGGCTATATTTTTTCTTTGTAGTAGCGTTTCTTCCTGGTTTAGATAATTTTTATTATTTTGATTAGTTTGTTTATGTAATTTTTTATGTGTTTATGTTAATATAAGAGTATCAGTGATTTATACCTGTTGTAGGTAAGATTTAAATATCTTATTATTTTTCATATAAACTTATCTAAATGTGACTGTTGCGATATCGCAACACTGGTCACATGAAGCATAAATTTACAGTCAATTGAATTTCTTTCCTGAGATACTACTTTTGAAGATTGGAAATTTTCTTTTTCAACAAAATTGACGATGATTTCTAGCAAGCGCTCATCTGAGTCAAAAAAGTCAACTCTCTTCACCTCTCGGGCGCATAAAATTTTATCCCTACTTGAGGACACAAATTTTGATACCCTTCAAAAATCCGACAGTGTTGATATTTACATAGCTCCTCCAGAACCATCGGTCTTAACTGATGAAGACAGTGGGGACGAAGATCATACAGGATCATACAATAATTTAAATAGAAATCAGCTACAAGCTGAAACGGAATTGGTCTTATGTACTTCACATGACGAAGATATAAGAATTGATGAAGATAATATTCAGAATCTACAAGTTGAAACTGAAAGTATTTTATGTATTTCACACGATAAAGATGTAAGAATAGAAGAACCAAATGCTCAGTATCTTCCCTACAATGTAAGATTGGAAAAGCTTGACGAAAGTGTTGAATTACTTCCAAAAATTCTAAAAAAGAGGAAGTAAATAGTTAAAGAAAAGGTATCTCGCAGATGGATTGAAACTGACAGGCCTGCAAATAATGAAATCAAGTGTAAATTAGAAGAAGCTGAATGCTCAAAATTATATGAGCCAGCATTCTTTTCCAAACCAATGACTCCGACTGAAATTTTTTGTCTATTTTTCACAGATGATTTATTGACATACATTGTGAAACAAACTGTGCTATATGCGATGCAAAAAGGTACTGTACTAGAATTTGGTATCAGTGAATTAAAAGCCTTCATTGGCATATTGTTAGTAAGTGGATACAATGTACTTCCACGTAGAAGAATGTACTGGGAAGAATCTAACGATGTAAGAAATGTGTCAGTATCAACTGCTATGAGAAGAGCATGTAACAGGGAAAGAATTTGCCCCTAGTAGGTCTAAAAGTTTAACTAAAAATACAAAGTTTCAAGTAAGGTGGAATGTAAAGTGTAATGGATATTGCGAAAGTAGTAATTATACTACACAAAAACTTGTAGGTGATATAAGTAAAATGTTGCAAGAACAAAAAACTGTAAATAGACCTCCAAGCTGTTTAATAGGCCCTTTATTTGATGACAATGAAGATCCAGGGAATCATATTATGGCACAATTGTTTAATGTTAAGTTTAATTTAAAAAAATATGTAACGTTTGAATTTTATGGTAAGAAACCTGTAGTTTATTAATAAAAGATTATTAGCAAATTGTGTTTGTCTTTTTCAGTATGCCTAATAGACATCAAGTCATAACAGAATTTGAAGATGCTTATGGAAGTATTTCAAGATGGCCAGTATTTGCATTAGACGCCTTTTTTTGTTCTCAGTATAGATACAAGGACCGAGGAATAATAGTTTCTTTTTCAGTTTTAAACGGATTTAATCCAGTTTGTGTAGCTGAGTTAATAAAGTACTGTGGAAAATATAGGATAACTAATAGACAGTTAATAGAAATAAGTAATTTGTTTAATTATTTTAATTTAAGTGAGAATCGGTCTTTTAATAGGAGTAGATATAGTAGTTTCGATGTTATAAATAGAAGGTTTTATAATTTGAATCACGAGCCAGTAGTTTTTTCCCGCGTTTATAGTAGGCAGTTAGATAGAACATGTGTGACTCATCTACTAGCGCTAGGAGTGGGGATAGGCAGAGGGTAGCGCTCAAGGTCATTCAACCCGCCGCAATAGCGGCGGCTTACAGCGGGCCGTGTAATAGAACACCCTTCCTTACACGGCCCCGCTATAAGACCCGCTGTAAGGAATAAACCAAGTCAGTCAGGCTTAAACAAGCGCAAGCGTGACAGCCAGTGTAGACACTTCTTTATAACTGTTACTGTCGATCACATAGATATTTATGAAGAGATTAGACAGGATTTTATTGATAGTTTCTTCGATATTGTCTCATACGCAGTTGCTCTTGAAAGAGAAACTATTAATAGAAGTACTAAAGTGCATTTACACGCTTACATCGAATTTGAAGGTAAGGTGTATTTCTCTCAAATTCGTGAATATTTAGCATGTGTATTTCCAGATTGTAGATTTGATTTACAGTCAGTAAAAAAAGTAGCTGATGTATTGAGATACATATCCAAGGAAGATAAAGATTTAATTAGTAATGTTAGTATTAGTAAGTTAAGCTTTTATTATCAGACTTACTGGTGGTCATTAAATAATTCAAAATTTACACTCTCTGTACAATCCATTTGCTATATGGATTGTACAGAGAGTTCTCCATTCTGTTCGAGCTCTATTATCAGGTATTTGCATTTTAATGATAAAGCCAAATTGATACAACTGATCGGACATATAAAATTGCTCCATACCTTGAAATGTTAAGGCAATCTTTTCTGGAATATACAAATTGGGAAAGTGAATCAGATATCGACGAGTCCATGATTCCATATTTTGGTAGACACGGTATGAAACAACACATCCACGGAAAGCCAATTCGTTTTGGGTACAAAGCATGGTGTTGGAATTTGAAATCAGGATGTCTGATAGATTTTTCAAATCTGCAAGGCAAGACTGGTAAGAAGAATAGATATGAAGAGGAATATGGGGCTGGTGGAGGAGTAATACAGCATTTCATTGATTCATTGCCCAAATCTGCTAATGATGAAGTCTTGCCTCATTGTATATTTGCCGATAACTTTTTTACTAACTTAACTGCAGTAGATGCAATGACAAGAAGGAAAGTTGGTTATGTACGAACTATCCGCTCAAACAGAATGGAGAATTTAAAGAAAACCGATCGATAATTTAAAGAAAACCGATCGAGGATTTTATAGCATACAATACGACGAAAAGTACGAAGTACTAGTTTGCAGATGGAATGACAATGCAGTAGTTACTTTGGCTTCGAATTGTGCTAGTGTTGAACCTATAGGACACGCTTCTAGATACTCTTATGCCAAACAGAAAAAAATAAAAATAAACCAGCCATTTGTTGTAAAAAAGTACAATGAAAATATGGGAGGATCGGACAGAATAAACCAAAATATTTCATACTACAGAAGTAGTATTCGGTGCAATAAATGGTATTGGCCTATATTAAAATAAAATTAATACGTTCTTTAACCAACGTTCAACATAATCAGAAAATAAGCAGACTATTTAAGGAATTTTGTAATAAGAATAACGTACATTATATCAGTAAGAATCAGTACATTAATCAATATTTCATCTATTCTGAACTAGTAACTTATAGTTACTTTTTCACTTCAAATTCCTCAACACATTCCTGTTTCTGGAAAAAATTTATTACAACTCTTACACCACAACTGTAACTTTCGAGATAAATTTAATATAATTGTTGTAAAATAAATAACACTTCCTCTTAAGATAACACGTAAAATGTTATAACGTCAGGAAATGAGTAAAATTAAAATGTAAACTTAAAATAAATAACTAGGCTGTTAACTTGGTTCATCTTTTCAAGCATTCATCACAATTAAACAAAAAGGTACTCCATCCCTCCGTGGAGGGTGGAGAGCTCTGGAGATAAATCTTGCTATATGGATTGTACAGTAAATTCGTCAGCAGGGGGCCCCTTGGAGGAGGAGGCCACCGGTGGTGGGGGTAATTTCTCTGTGCATCCAGGGTCGGGTGACCAGGGCTTGGATGCACGGGGGGGGGACTAGAAAGTATTTCCAGAAGCATGGAAAACCTGCTTCTGGCGGAAAGCGAGCCAACAGTCGCCGCGGAGGACTCGTCCACCTGCGGAGATGAATGGCACGTGGTTAAAGAAAAGAAGCGAGGTAATTCTGCGACGGCCACGGCTGTCGTGAATTCCTCTGTGAAGGTAAAGGAAGCTAAGTCGACTTCTGGTAAGGTATCCAAGGAAACTGAGCAGAAGAAGAAACTTAGTGGGGGCTACAGGCAAAGGCGTGCGAAAAGGATGAGATCCACTCAACCTGCACCAGCTGAGGTTATACCTATTGGGGCTCAAAAAAGATCTAGGACCCCGGGGAATCCAGTCGGAGATCTGGAATCCAGCCGGCAGGTAAGAAACCAAAGATAACGGAAGCTGAGAGGAAGCTGTGTCTGGCTATTACCAGCAGCGATCCCTCCGAGCCGTTCTCTGATGATGACGCTTCTATCATCAGAAGGGAGATGCTCGCCATCGTTAGGAAAACAATACAGGAACAGTCATGTAGGCTGAAATTTATTCAGTCGGGCATGGTCTCTGATGGCTGGTTTCTTCTAACTTTGCACTTTTCTCAGTGGCGTTGAGATGTTCTCAACTATTTATTTGTCCTAAACCAGGACAAATAAATAGAGTTCGAGATATAGCAGGAAAGTGCTATTTTGTTACTATGACTTTAACAGACCAGGAATTAACTAATGTTAGACAATTGTTTGTGGAAAGTTTTTTCGATATTACTGGATTCTGTCGTTCAGTTGAATCTGAGTCTTGCGGCGAAGATATTAAAAAACACCTTCACGCGTATTTGGAATTTAAAGGTAAGGTATATTACTCAGAATTACGAGATTATATTAGTGAATGTTTCGAGATTATATTAGTGAGATTTGATTTACAAAATGTAAAGTTAAAGTTGTCATGTTTGAAGATTTTTAACATTTCTTATTTTTATGCCGTGATAAAAACAATTTATTTGTCTAAACGTTGGCAAAAATTTAATTGTCCTTATTATTTATAAAAAAAAAAAGAAGACCGAATCTCACAATCCTTATCCATCATTTAAGAACGGTTGAGAAGAATCTTCCTGTATTTGTATCATGTATAGATTATGTTAAGATATTTATAGAATTACACCTTGATTTATTTTACTCAACAGCTATTTTACTTTAATATTAGCCAATAGAGAAATCATTTACATTAAACATTTGTAATAATCATGAAACATTGTCCTTTCGCTACATTTTCCTTTATAGCATACATCATGTGTCAATCCTTGCTAGAGAATCATTTGTATTCATAGAGCAATAAATATTATCACTATTATTATTATTACTCTGGGGCTGAGCTGAGGAAGGCGGCCCTAGTAACCCAAGAGAATTACGCTGCAGTCAGAAAAACTGAGACCAAGTGTTAGTCTTGGAGAATATGACAGAGTGGCACATAACTAACGGATATGCTGCCGAACGGGCGGACAAATCGTGGCCTACTAAACGCGGGTGGGGGAGGTGCTGAGCTTGGTACAAAATTTAAAGACTTCAAGATTCCATCGAGGACATCAAGAGTCTAAAATAATTGGAACCAAACCGGAGTAGGCAGCAAGATATCTAATCTAAGTTGGGAAACCCATTTACCGGAACGGACCTTTGCGAACACAGAACTACTATTGAAGCTGAATTCTAGCAGCGAGCCGAGCAGTACAGCACTCAAGAGACCATTCGTTCGGGGAGCAGCATCAACAAGTAATACCAAAGAACAGGACCAGTCCGCTCACCCCAGAGGGTTAGAGTCAGAGCAATGCAGCCAGCACTCATCCTACTGTAAGAGTTCATTAATAATAATAATTTTAAAAAAGAAAAAGGCAATTACTAAAATTTATAGAAATTTAAAAAATTAAAAATTATATAATAAATAATAATAATAACTCAAAGTTAAAAAAATTAAGAATATTAAAATATAATAGAATCTGAAAATTTGAAATTCTATATATTATTAAAAGAAAAAAAGAATTATGGAAGAATTAAATTTATTTAAATTAAGAGAGAAAACTATTTAATAAAATGGAATTAATAAATTAATTTTGAAAGCAAACTCATAAGAAAATAATTATTAGAAAGATTATTAAATTATTAATAGGATATTTATTTAAAAAATTCATTAAGCAATAATATCATAATTGCATGACATTTGTATTCTATTTATTAATTAAGAATTATTATAACATATATTCTCCACCCACACAAAAACAAGTTTTAGCACGCGCAACCTTAAACGTACCTAACCCAACCTTACCCTCCACCAGCGCACCAACGGTAGTAGTACGCCAAATTCCAAAAATTGTCAAGACCTATATAAATATTGTAACGGCGCCAGTGGTGCCATCTAGGAGAGGAAGTAGGAACCTCAAGTTCTCCTAGTGGCCGCTAGGAAGCGCTGCGGCGCACTCCTTTTGTTTTGTAGAAGAATCGAGGAAGTTCTAGAAGATTCTCCACCGGTATAAATAGTGGGACTGCAGAGTTTCTAGTTACAAACAAGTGTGTTTGTGAAAAGTGTATAAAAAGTGAACAAAGTGAACTTTTGTTGTTTAAACTGTGAAGTATTATTATTAAGTGTTGCATTTTGTAATTTATTGTGTATAACAATAATTTGGTGTCTTTTTATTGAAGTATAATTGTTGGGTCGTGTGTGGGTGTGTCGACGATTACATTTGAAACCATACAGACTTCGGGTACTGCAAGCTCTTCGTGTGGGTGACAAAGAACGACGCGTGGAGTTTTATAACTTCGTTCTTGGTACGATGATGGACGATGAACATTTTGTATCGCGCAAAGTGTTTAGCGACCGGGCAACGTTCCATTTAAATGGAAAGGTGACCAGCCATAACGTTAGAGTATGGGGTACAGAAAAACCACATGAAATTGTGCAACAAGAGAGAGACTCTCCAAAATTTAATGTGTTTTGTGCGGTTTCACGGGAAAAGGTGTACGGTCCTTTTTTCTTTGCTGAGGACACTGTTACAGGAATAACATACCTCGATATGCTTGAGAATTATCTTTTCCCCCAAACGGAGACTGATTCGAACGACTTCATTTACCAACAGGACGGGGCACCGCTACACTGACATCTGGCAGTCCGCGAATTTTTAAATCAAAGGATTCGTGGCCGGTGGATCGGCCGCATTGGAAAAAAAGATGCATCCTTACATTTCTGGCCTCCAAGGTCACCGGACCTTACTGTATGTGATTTTTTCTTGTGGGGATGAACAAATATACAGGGTGGTCCATATGTCTTGTTCCAGCGTTCCTGGTTTCAACAGGATGGGGCACCGCCTCACTATGCCATCACTGTCAGGGAATATTTAAATGAAGTGTTTCCCGATAAGTGGATAGGACGCGGATCAGGACATCTTCCGGCGCCTATGGATTGGCCTCCCAGAAGCCCTGATCTCTCGTCTTGTGACAACGCTCTCTGGGGTATTATTAAGGAGAAGGTATCACAAAAACGATACCAAACAACTGAACAATTGAAGGACGCTGTTAGGGCTGCCTTTGGTGCAATCGACAGAGCTACGCTGCGTAAAATATCACATAGGTCATGGCGCCGCATCATTTTGTGCCATGAAAATAATGGTGGTCATACTGACCTTCTGGATGCGTAAACATAGTTGAAACCATAGTACCACATTATTTATATGATTGTATTGCATTATATTACAAAATAGTAAAAAAAGTGGGGGGGTAACAAGACATATGGACCACCCTGTACAATAACTAACCTTACAGTTATAACTAATTTTTCTTCTGCTGAAATACATGGCGAAAGCGGCTGCTGCTCCCAGTTATTTTTGTTTTTTGACTTTCTCATATAATTAAAGTATTTGTTTTCATAATTTTTCATTTCTCTTTCAGGCAGTAAGTATAATACAATCCTTTAATAATGGATGAATCCAAAAATTTTTCCTTGAATTTCTCTTTTTCTTCTTTCGCGTTACTAAATACACAAGCACAGCTAGCTCCTCCAAGTCCATTTCGAAGCAGCCTGTGAAATGAACTGACTTTTTTGACCGCCAGACTGGCCGCCATACTAACCTTACCATCCGTTGGTCGCGGAGGCCAGGCCGCCTAATATGCACTTGCCCTTAAATTGTAGAACTAATAAAAACAGGAAATAGAAAATTTTGAATTTCAGGAAACACAAACAGGAGTCCACACGGCGCCCAGAGTTCCATTTTAGGAAAGGAGGAGTTAAAAGACATCTGCTTCATCTTTTATCTATGCAATTCTGCCGCCGTCATAAAGAAGCCCACGCAATTTTCACACGCTCTTCAAACTTATATATACTGGACTTATCATTTTTATTGTCATTCTGATTTTAATCCCTGCATGTGTGTGTGTGAACGTCTGTAGTAATTGAAATACAATCATTTTTAAAAAAAAGTAAAGTACCAGTCCTAGGACACTGAAGGCTTCTACTTTGATTATGGGATTAGACACTGGGAGTACATTCAACATGGGACTTCCCACAGTGTCAAGTAATATCCCATTTCCAACAGATCCTGCCTATCCAAGAAACCATATTTTAATTAGAAAAATGTTAGACATTAAAAAATCTGCAGTCTGAATGAGTCAAGATGAAAGTGCCCAGTCATTTTAGACTGAAATTCTGCAATGACTTACGCTGAATTAATGGACTTTATCATTTAATGTCACAATAAAATTAAAAAAATATTGTACTTTTGTATTGAAAATTATTAACTACATTTATTCATTTAAAATCAATAAAAGTACAGGTTTTAATTAAGGTTTGCTTCAGTTTACTTCAATTTTGGAAATACCAGTTCACAACATTTAGTTAATGATTGCAAAAAGATCCTCTGTCCATAAACAAAAAAATTTATATCTGCAAAAAATTTACATGAGCGACATTATGACGTAATAGAAACTAACATTTTAAATTTAAAAAAACTGAATAATAAAAGAGGTGGATATGATTTGTGGGAAGTTTTTTTTAGTTGTCTCAAAACTCGGAAAATTGGACTTATGTCCTTTTTGCAATAATTGATTCAATTTAACGTCACTGGGCACTATAAGAAAGAATAAAACTAAAATCTCCCCCATCTTTTGTGTAACCAACAATAAAGAAGAAAGAATATTCTACTAAATTTGCTTTCAGTAAATCAGGAATCACATTATGTTCCACATATGTTCCAAACAAAAGAAAGGCTGTCCCTTTTGGTGTCAACAATGCACAACCGAATTGAAATAAATGCAGACACTAGGGAAAAGAAAAAGCTAGAAATAATTTGTTTTTATAATCAAACTAAGATAGACGTGGACATGGTTGACCTATTAGCTTCAAATTATTCTGTAGCAAGAAAGACAAATAGGTGGCCACTAACTGTTTTGTTTAATCTCCTTAACATCAGTGGTATCAATGCGCAAGTGATTTTACTTTTCAAATACCCAAAATAAAATTCTATGAAGGAAATTTCTTGCAAAGCTCAGCGAATCACTCACTAGTCCCCTCACATCAACACTTGCTTACCCAGAGAGTTGGTTACAAGGATTTATCTTTACCTTGGAAAATATCAGGAAGAAGAAGAAAATTCAAACCCAACTAAAAAACCCGAGAAAAAAAAACAGAGTTGCCAATAATGCACTCGGAAATTGGATCGGAAAACGAGAACACGCTGTTCTCAATGCCATATGTCAGTGGTTGGCAAAACGTGGCTCGCGAGCCGCATGCGGCTCTTTCACGAAATGTTTAGTGCAGGCACGGAATATTATTTATTAACTTGCCTTGTAAGAGACGAGTAAACATTTTTGAAACGCAAGACTACAGAAAAGAGGCACATTTTTAGAAACCAACAATAGCACGGATAGTCGCTCGCAGTCATATGTATCATTATCTCCGTCAAATTGCTGTACTTCAACTATTTGTACTTATTATAGTAATTTTATTCAAAAACAAATTGTCGCTTTTTGCCGAAGATTTTAAAAGAGAAACTCTGATTCACTTTCCATGCCTATTGAAATATTGTCGAGAAAATAAGTCTGATATTGACATTTGCTATTTCAGAACAATACTGTTAAATATGAAGGAAGCTTTTCTCGGCAGATTCAAAGACTTTAGAAATAGCAAAGCGACGTTAGCCTTTGTTTTAAAAAACCTCTGAATGCCACGGTAAAAGAAATAAATTTTTCGCCCTTTAAAATTGATATTGGCCGCTTTGAAATGCAGTTGCTGGATTTAAAAAAATTAAGAATTGTGGAGCTCATATTTCGAGCGTGTTTGTGCCGATTTAGAGCTATGGATAAAAATAAATGTGAATTAAGTTTACAGCACAAGCGGTCTGCTTTGAAGATATGTTGATTTTTAACCCCTGGAATAGTATTCCTGACTCATATGATCAACTGAAGAAACTAGCGTTTGCTGTTCTTTCCTTATTTGGGTCTACATATTTATGCGAACAATAATTTTCAAGCATGAACTTTATCAAGAGTAAATTAAGAAATCGGCTTATCGATGAGAACTTGGAATCGTGCCTAAAATTAAAAACAACAACATACACACCTGACTTACCCTTACTTTCCAAGGAAATGCAAGGCCATTGTTCACATTAGTGAAGTATTTGTAGTTTTTTCTAAGGACATCTTTTATATTATTTAACTTGCTATATTTTTAAATAAATATTATCTTCATATAAGTATGATACAAGTTTTATTTAATGTACCGTTGGTTAAACTAAGACATATTTAGCAAAGGCAAGCTCGAGAGTGTACTTTTAATCCTAATTATTTCCATAAAATGTCTCTACTACTTAACCCTTAAACCACAACGTTAAGTTATTGTTGCATTTGCTACCACATGGGGTCAGATCCGACCCAGCTGAAATTTTTTGGAGTTTAGGAGAAAAGTATCTAATTTCTTGTATATAATTATTTGAAACCATGAATTTAGCACATATATTATTATCATATTTATTGATAGGACAGAACACAATCAACTATCGAAACAATAAAATGTATTATAATCATTAATTTTCCAATAAAACAGGTAAAATAATCAATCATTTAAAAAATTACTCATATTACAAATAAAACTGTATCTCCTTCATCACTTAATGTTCACTGTTTTCTAAACAAAATGTGCAAATTACATTCTTATGTTCTCCACATAAAAATTCTTTACATATGCAGCAGATTTCGTTGCCTTTTCTGTCTTTTTCGGGAGGGCACATAACACATCTTTTTCTTTTTTTTGAACTTCCTGATTTCTGATCTTTTGAGTAAGTATTAATTTCAATTTCTACACCAAGAACATTTGCTATGGATGTTCTAAGCTCTCTAGTTAAATGTTTGTTTCTCATCCTCTCTTTCAAATGTAGTTCTACTAATGAATACGCAAGATCCTTGAGAAATTTTATCTACTTTGGTCTCCTCCGTTAAATTTATATATGACAAAGGCATTTATACCAGCAGCATCTAATACGCCATAAAAATATCGCAATGGCCAACGTCTTGTCTTGCGTGCGGTTGTCATATTATGGCACAACTGGTCGAAAACATCTACTCCTACTTTCGTTTTGTTATAGCATTTTATTATTTCGGGTTTGTTGGAATATGGGTTGATCTTCCCTACTGAATGCATTGACGATAATAATATTACATTTTTATTTCTTTTTGGAGTAAAAGATGTCAACATTCTCTCTGGTTCATATAGTAATCGAGATGTCATAATCGGTAACTTTGCGACATTGATCAGGAAATCTGGTATCTCCCTTCTGTTTTTCCTCATGGTTCCAACCATGGTCAAGTTTACTTTGGATAATTCTTCCGCCAATTCGCATGAAGAAAACCAATTATCCATGGTCACGTTCCTATTAGTTCCTTGTATGGACCGGGTTAGAGATAAGACATATTGAGTGGGGTACAATAAGTCATCAGGCTTTCTTTTTACTTGTTTCCCATGATATGGAATACCATTACAAAAATAGAAAGTTTTGGCATCGCATAACGATATTATTTTTAAACCGTATTTATCCGGTTTGGAAGGTAAATACATTTTAAAGGGGCATCTTCCCCTGAAACTTAACAAAGTTTCATCAACAGTCACATATTCCGAGGGAGTGTACAGCTGCTGACAATTATCCAAAAAACAGTGCCAAAATTCTCTGAAAGCTGTAAATTTATCAGATCCAACTCTCTCCTTTCTGGTGGTTTTATCGTCAAACCGCAGTGCAGACAGTAAAAATTGAAATCTGTTTTTACTCATGGCACATCTAAACATCGAAGGACCATAAATAGGTGAAAAAATGTCTTCTACCGTTAATTTTGCATTTTTTAATACCCCGCAAAGGTACAGAACTCCTAACAGAGCTCTAATTTCGGGAATATCCGTTGAGCCAGTGTATCTTTGTTCAGTGGTACATTTAGCTGTTTTATTTGTAATTTCTGTATTTGTGTATGCTACTGTTGTTTTTAACATAGATTCAGAAATCAGTAAAGAAAATATATCTTCTGGTTTAGTAAGACCCAATGCTGGTCCTTTTGGACCAGGGAGTCGCATGACTAGATTTTTGGAAGGAGTACGTGACCGTATGGTCTGAAGCGGCTTATCTGTCCAGATAGTTTCTTCGTCTCGACCAAGAATAAAGTTCCTATCTTCTGCTAAAAAGATAGTTTCAGTCGTGGCAGTGAGATCGTCTACGTCAAATTCATCAGGAATATCATCATCATTCTCAAGACAACCATCCTCAAACTCACTGCCCGACTCGCTTCCAGAACCATCTAATTCGTCTGAATTCTCTTCCTCAAGACGTATCTGCCTTAAAAATTCCGCTCTTATATCGTCCTCGGTTACAAACTTTCTTGACATTTTGAATTTCTAAAAAAATAAATAAATATTAAAATTTGAAACAATAAACACAATGTTGGGTCGAATCTGACCCGATAGGAGAAGCTGCAATTTTAAAAGGCTGGTAAATAACCTCAAACTATAACCTCACTTACCTCTATTGGACAATGGTTCGAGAATGACTGACAACGAAGTTACTGAACGCCCCACTCCTCTAAAATCACTATTAAACTCACTACAGTGTTCCCAACACTCACTAGGTCGCATACGACCCAGACGTTGTGGTTTAAGGGTTAAGTTTAAAAAATGGCTCTTTGAATCAACTTCAAATTTGATTTCAACTTCAATATTTTGTATTGTTTATATTTGGCTCTTTTGGATGACGAGTTTGCCGATCACTGTCATATGTACATCTGCAGCAATCATGAAAATTATTATTGTAATGACTGTACGAAAAAGTAATTTTTGTATTAATTAAATATTAAACTTTTCATTCCAGGATTCTTTTTTTGTCCAGGGTTTTACGTTTTATTATTAAAAATTTTATTACCACAAAGAATGTAAAATTTTTAACTTTTTTTTCATACAATAAGAAAACTTATTTTTGTGTTATCAAAATATTTTTGTTTGAAAGTATTTTTTTTTCTATTGTAATCCTAAATCCCAACCATCATATAATTAAGTAATAAATTACAATAACATTAAGGGGGAAAAAAAGAGAAGGTGACCAGTTATGTTAGCCAAAAGGGAGCGATCACTCAAGGATTAAGGGTGCAAAGCAAGTGACCAAATGTACAAGTGCAGAGAGAGGAGAATTGTTAACACTGTGTTGCATTGTTAGTGCAACAGGCATTCACTACCACCAGTAATGATTTTCCCAATGAAAAGTTTCAAAGAGTCCATGTTGTTTGACGCACCACCAGGAACACTTGAATTGGCTGTCACAAAATATTCTATCCTTTTGCCCTTGAGAACTGCAACCGCCAAGAAGATTGCGAATTTAATAGAAGATGAGGTGTTCCTGAAGTTCGGTGTGCCGCAGATTTATCATATGCGACAATGGAGTCCAATTCAAAGGACGTGAATTCCAAAGTAAAATGGAGGAGTATGGGACAAAGATCTGGTTTACTAACCTATATCCCCCCCAGGCAAACCCGAGCGAAAGTGTCAACAGGGTGTTGAAAATCATGCTGTCATCGTATGTACAAGACAACCAAAAGAAATAGGACAGCCAGATACCGAAGCTGGAATTTGCATTAAAGACAGCTGTGCATGAAACAACAGGATATACTCCGGCATATTTCAACTATGATAGAGAACTACCTAGAACGGCTGCAGACTGGAGAATAATCACCAGGTGGAAATGGGGAAGTAATTGTAAATCGAGAGCCCCGCCTAGAGAGATTAAAAGCAATACCGCTTCTATACAAAGAAGTACAAGACAGACTAAATCGAGCGTACGAAAAAGGATGTCGCGTTTACAACCTACGGAGAAGACCCGTAGAGTAAGCTGAAGGACAGCTGGTCTGGTACAAAGCTCATCCACAGTCGGATGCGTCAGCTTATTACTCTGGAAAGCTCGCACCAAGATTTGTGCAGCGAAGGATAAGAAAGAAGATATTTCAAACAGCCTACGAATTTGAGGATGTACAGACAGAAGCGTTCGCCGGGATTTGGAGCGCAAAGGATTTGAAAATGCATCTCGAGGGTGACTAGTCTAGATGAGTGTATCCTTTCCTTTCCTATTCCTGCTGTTTTGGTACTACAAGCTTTGTAGAGGTTTCGCTATTTTTTTTTTCGGGAAGGAGAAGAGTTTGTTACGGTATCCAGCGAATAAAACACAGAAGAGAGAAGAGTGATGAGAAGAGATGCAAACGGCGCTTCTAGCGGAGACTGGCGGAAGAAGAGAGCAGGTTATAGAGGCTAATGGCAGAGATGTCATGGGCTAGAACCATTCGTGGATTTTGCTTTTTTTGCACGTTACTCCTTGAGGTCCTTCGAAAAAGAAACTGAAGGAATTCCCGGAAGGGGTTAAGAACGGAGTAGCGACCGACCCCGACAACTGGAGCCTGTGTATGTAGAAAAACTAACAACTAACACCTTGGTGACGACCCGGCCCTAAGAACTACTGCTTCATTAATTAATACTAACACTTAAGAGTAAAAAGGATTTTTATATGTTCACCGAAGAAATAAAAATAACATATATTAATTAGATTAGGGTAGGAAGATGTATGTTAATTGTTTTTAGTTAGGAGGTTATTTTATTTTAGTTCTTTATTATTTTTTTTATTTGTCTTATTATAAAAAGAATTTGTTTTTCCATTTATTTTAAGTTAAAAAAGGATAAATGTTGTTTATATTTTTAAAGTTGTTTTTAAGTTTAATTAAAACCAGAAAAAAAATCCTACCCTAGAACCCACTAGGTTTTTCAGGTGCAACAGGAGTCAGTAGTGAAGGCAATCTTCTTAGCTAGATTATCCAGCAAATCACAGTAGCCGAGCGGATAGCCGATTCCAGCCTAGACCAACGTACGTTATCTGTCAAAATTCCTCAACCAGAATTACTACTTTACTAGTTTTTTTTTAAGTTTTTGCGATTTGCTCAAAAATGAATCCGACGATTTTCTCTAAACTTGGTATATCAACTACATATACAAAAAGGTGCAGGGATTGTGCTGTGAGTCTGGTAGTGTACACTTCGTGCTCTATAAATATTTGGTTTTTGAAGCGTTTCAGTTAACCGTAATTGGATAGTTTTTTGCTTATTGTTTGATAAAAGAAAGTTCTATATTTCTGTGAAATTTCATTGTTTTTTATCGAGTAGTTTCGAAGATAATTGCATATGAACAATTTGTCAAGGTCATATGAATTGTAAAATATTTAGCTAAATCCAAGTGTGGATAAGTAGGAGGAGATTATCTAATGAAATTGGTAAATATTTATATATTTTGTAGTATCGTTTGAACAATAGATGAGGCGTGCTTACAAGTGTGCGGTAGTGGGAGATTTATCTTTGTCTCTCTCGCTCTGACATTCTCAATAGACTGCAGCCGGAATATCTTCGTGGTAGTAAGAATTATAGTTTTTGTGCATATAAAATTAACAATTAAATTTTTTTTTTGGCTTGTTTTCTGCTGTTATTTTCTTTCTTATTAAAAACAAAAAATGGCAAAAGGTTTTAAAGATATTATGAATAAATTAGAAGAAATAAAAAATGATATGAATAAACAAATACAGATATTGGATTTGAAAGTTAGTAATTTTCAAGAGCAATTAAATGTGTTTGTCAATAAAATCGAGAGTATGGAGGCCGAAAACAAAGAGTTAAATAGCGAATTTAAAATCCTTAAAACATCTCTTTCGGGATTGCAGAGAGAAAATAAGGCTAATAACTTAATACTGTATAATGTTCCAAATACAAATGATTCTAACTCTCAAGAACTTGAAACGAGGGTGATGAATTTTCTTCAAAGTGTGTTAAAGGCTAAAGTGGAATTACATGATATTGATTTCATCAGAAAAATTGGCCGAAAAGAGGCACAAAGACCTACTTTGGTTAAGTTTGTTGCTTTTCGTAAGAAGATGGAGGTGCTAAAGTTATCTGGAAACTTGAAAGGAACAAAGATTAGAATTTCCCAAGATTATCTTTACGAGGTGAGACAAGTGAGGAAGCAACTACTGCCTTATCTGTATAAGGCTAGAAATTTAAACTGCAGAGCATTCTTAAGGTACGATAAATTATTAATAATGAACCGTACACTTTAGAGCAACTCAATCAGCTAGAACTTGAAGATCTGTTGTCCGGTACTATTTCGGCTTTTTCTGAAGTTGATGAATCGGACAAAGAAAGAGAAATAAAGAAGAAAAAACTAGGATAGTAAAACATCGTACTTGCCAAAGAAGAGCAGTGGGTCCAAAAGTGAGCCTTCAGTAAAGTGGTTAGGTCGGAAAAGTTCTAGTAAGATTGAAAATTTGTATAAGAAGAGGAAAGCAGAAGAGAGTCCCCGAAAATAGCAACCAACGGCAGAAAAAGAAGGTACCTATTCCGGCTACGAATCGAGCCTGGCTGACTTTGTGGCTGAAAGTAAGTGTTTATTGAAAAGTGTTGTGATATCTAATGTGAAGGAAAAATCGTGTCTGATTAAGGATAATATTAAAGAATCTATTATTAATAATAATAAATTAAATATTTTGTGTTATAATGTTGATGGTTTGTCGAATAAAAAGTCTGATTGGCAATTCATTAATTATATTGAATCTTTTGGGGTTTTATTTTTGTTGGAAACTTTGGTTGAAGCAAATAAGAATTGGCCACTTTGATAATTTATTTGTTGATTTTCATTTGGTAGAGCGATTTGGTAGAGAATGTTTTGGTAGAGAATGGTAGAGAAGATTTGGAAATGAGATTCATTGATTCGCGATTTGGTAGAGCGGCTGGCGGATGTTTATTTGGTATAAAGAGAGTTAATAGGTTATCACGTTATATGGAGTTTCTAAATGATGGTGAATGTGTTCTAGTTAAAATTCAGGTTCCTAGTGATATCTTATATATTATACCAATCTATTTGAAATGCAATCATTGGCGGAGGGATTTTGTTACATTAAGTTTGCTAATGGAAGAATACACTAAGAAGAATGTACTATTACTTGGCAACATGAACGGTAGAATTGCGGCACTACAGAAGTTTCCAAAGAGTCTATTTGTGGGAAAACGATGTAGCATAAATAGAGAGAGAAGATCAAAAGATGTAACTATAAATTCCAATGGTAAAAAGTTGTTAGGATTATTCGATGATTATAATATTGTAATTTTGAATGGCAGAATTGAGGAAGATGCCAATGGGGAATTTACTTATGTTGGGCCAACTGGTTGTTCAGTGATTGATCTCTTACGGCGTCTCCAGCGATTCGCTTTTTTTAATTAATGATTCAAAATGGATACCCAAACTTTTTCCTCTGATATGCCGATTATTGTATCACTTTATAGTAATGTTGAAAATGAATTATGTGAATCTTTACCTTTAGTCCCTAAATTAAAATGGTCTAACCAAAATGAGACTGTCTATCAATTTAAAATTAATAAAATACTAGAAAATTGTAACAGTTGGTCAAAGGTTGACATAGGTGAGCAAGTGAATTATTTTTAATATTATTAATGAGGCATCTAATAAAAGTTATAATTCTGCTCAGAAGGAACGGAAAAAATGGCATGATAAGGAGGTGTATAAATTTAAGGAACAAATCTTTTTATTTATTAAATATATTTAAAAAAATGGAACAGGTCACAGGATAAATTAGAGTATATTGCTTCCAATTTTAAATATAGAGAGATTTGTAAGAGTAAAGCTAAAACTTATTACAATAATCTAATTCCCGAATTCGCACAGGTAAAGGATGCAAAAAAACTTTTGGGAATTAGTAAGAAATTTTAAAAAGATTAAACCCATTGTGGGTAGCACTATATTAGTTAAAGATTGGGTGGAATATTTCAGAGCACTTTATAATCCTCCTTTGTTATCCTACAGAATATCATATGTTGAACATTGATCATAAATAATAATTTGGATGAAAATTTTACTTTGGAAGAAATAATGTATGTTTTAAAAAATTCTAAAAATAATAAAGCACCTGGCGTTGATCGAATTTCGTAAGAATTTTACAAGCATGCTCCAGATAAATTTATTTCTTGTTTGTTGGAAGTCTATAATGCAGTCTTTAACAAATGTAAAGCTCCCAGTTGTTTTAAAAAGGCTATTATATTTCCTCTGCATAAAAAAGATAACCCAAATGACCCGAATAATTACAGGGGAATTTCTTGTGAAAATGTAGTAGGCAAAATATACTCAGGACTTTTGTTAAACAGACTGTATAATTGGGTTACTGATGAGAATATACTCGTATTAAAAGAATCTCAAGCTGGGTTCCGAAGAAATTACAGCACTTTCGACAATATTTATACACTCACTAGTTTAATAGAGATGGCATTAGGTAAAAAAAGGAGTAAGGTATATGCTTTCTTCGTCGATTTGTCCGCTGCCTTTGACCGTGTAGATAGATGGTCCCTTATTTTTATATTACATCAATTGGGTTTATCAAAATGTGTAAATGTTATTAAGGAGCTACTGGATAATACCAACAGCTCGGTCTGGTGTAAAAATGGCTTATCATATTCCTTCCAAATTGAGATTGGTAAAATAGGAAAACCTGTTAAGTCCGCTTTTATTTTCGTTATTTATAAATGATTTAGAAGATGGTGGAATTAAGTTGAATATATATACATATATTTTTTTAATATATTTGCGACGGGGTGAGCACCCAACGCAGCCTGTCTACGCTGGGTGCCCACGCGAATTTAGGCTCCCGGAGAATCTGCCTTGGTGTTGTCCAGAAGTAGCTGTCTCCAAGAGAGGTCCTAAATAGATGATCGCTCTCACCTTAATGCTGTGATCCACCGGTCCTTCGTCGTCCCGCAGTCGACGTCATCTGGTTGAATCTCCTCCAGTTCGTGTGGGAGCCCCGCATCACACGCGTCACTATCCCACTTAAAGTCCCCGGAGGGACCCCAAATGAGATCAGTTCCGCATGTGACCGCAGAGACTAAACCCCACGCCAGGAAAGCGTCGCAGATGTAAATTGCACTAACCTGATGGAGAGTCCGAGCCTGGTCGCTATTGCTTCTACCAGGCTCGAGTTGTCAGCGTAATATTTCCTTTTAATTTCATGTTGCAGGTCCAAGGACCTAGCACCGCTGACAACCTGGGCGTCCAACACCAGCGCGCCATCCCTGCCTTTTGCAATACTATCGGGTTTACGGAGGCCGACAGACGTCTGTACACTTGGCTCTTGCTCCACCTGCCACCCTTTCGAGCGCAGGCTAGCGGCCAACATGTTACATACAGCGTTGTGCCGAAGAATGCGACCACCATGGGTCCGGAAACAACGCTGTATGACGTGCGCAGCAGTCTCTTCCTCCGCACATCCCGCTCTGCAATGGACAGGCATCGACTCTCTACGTGTACCCCTGGAAGTTCTGATGCGAGTTGGTAAGCAGTTTACTGAGGCGTGGAGCAAGGACGACCAGTATCCCTTCCGATTGGCCCGAGGACCATCGGCCGGGATCCCGAATCGCTCCAACGCTCCTTTCGCCCAGCCCAGCTTGCGCTGCACACGACGCGTACGCCATGCAGCCCTCGCCGGGGGGTACTCGCTGGATTCCATCTTGCCAATCCTGCGGATAGTGAGCTCAGGTATCAACGTCCTGAAGGACGGGATCCCGAGTCCACCATCTTTAGGTAAAGCGTGGAAGTAGCCAAGGGCCACATCTTTAGGAAGACGAAGCCATGTACGAACATACCGCCGAACTTGCCTATCCAACCGCAACAGCCTACCAGAGGTGACGTTGCCGAGCACAAGACCATGGACAAATCTGGGAATGAAAAATGTCCGCAGGATAACCAGACGCTGCTGAGGCCTCAGAGGCGCTCGAGAAAGATTCTCCAACGCAGCCGAAACATCAACTTCTATCGTCTTGGCTCCACGCGGATCAAAATCCACTCCAAGATACCTCCACTCGGAAACCGCGGACGATTGTCCGAGTGGTTTTCCCCCCAATTGAAATTGGGGTTCGGCCACGATCTTATACTTCTTCCCGTGTCCGTCAGGGACGCAGGAGAGAGCATGACACTTGTTTGGGTTCAGGAACAAGCCCAGACCAGACGCTGCTTCCTCTATTTTACTGAGTGCTAAGCTCATCCCCAACCTGGAAGAAGCTACAACGACTAAGTCGTCCGCAAATCCCAAGCAGGAGACGCGCTCGCCCTCCAAGAGGAAACCCACCTCCTCGGGGATAGAGGAAAGGATCTCATCCATCGCCAGATTAAAAATCAATGGCGATAGAGGATCACCCTGCCTCACTTCCCTTCGAAGGATGACGTCCTTACTGGACCTACCCTTCACCTCAAACCGTGTACTGGCATGGGGATTACCGCTTCGTATATAACCGATAAAAAATTTAGGGAATCCTCGGGCACGCAGGATGCGCTCGATTGCCCCATGATCAAGACTGTCGAACGCTTCATAATATCCAGCGAGACCAAATGCACCTCGCGCAACGAGGACCGTGCCGTCGCCAACAGAGAGTCGAGAATAACGAGGTTCTCAGCTACTCCGTCAGCGGAGACAAAGGCCCTCTGAGGTGCATCAAAGAGACGTAGGGCACTTAGCCTGGCTGCTAAGATCTTATGAAGGTGTCGCACAACTACCGACACGACCGAAATCGGCCGGTAGCTGCCCGGAGAACCGGGTAAGTCGATTTAGGGATAAAAACCGTGCGTGACACCCTTAACGCTTCCGGCAACTTCCCTTGCATTAGTATCGTATTATATTACAGGGCGTGGATCTCTGGTGGGACCGCATTCCACGCCCGGACCGAGATGTTGTCCGGTCCGGCTGCGGAGCGCACCGAAATCCGATGGGCATGCACCTCGTCCGTGCTGATGGGGCCAAGCAGGACGCCAACGGCAATCGGAGGTCCAACCTTCCGAAGAGGGTGGCTCTCCTCAATACCTATTGGCGTCTGCAGCTAAGGAGCCCAGAAACTCTCGATTTCCTCGAGATCATGGGCGCCGCGCCTCGGACCACCATCTAGCACTTCGTGTGCAGCCCTGGACCGGTTGCGCTTCCACAGCATCTGCGTACGCGCATACGCTATTCTTCTTTGGATCCTTTTCTTTTTGCGCCTTGGCCTATGACCGCGTCACCCGCCAGGAGTCCCACGCCCCGATGGCTGCGCTAACGCAGCGCCAGGAAAGCAGAGCCTATGCCAGCTAACCAACTCATCACTGACATCGTGACCGTCCAGAGCTTTCGCAGCGGAACAGCGAAGCTGCTCAGCGTTGAAGCCCTCTCCGGGCGCGACCGTTTCCCAAAGGAGAGACCTTACTGCATTATGCAGCTCAGACTCTCCCTCAGAGTTGGACGCCGGGGTAGGCGACACAGACCTGGCGCTCATGCCAGCACTGCCGATCGAGACAGACGACTGATCGCTGTCACTCTCGGCACCATCGGAGGACGTGGCTAGCGAGCTCGACGGTCGAGACCGTAGCGCGCGCAGCGCATCATCCACCATCGCCCTGTAGTCGGCTCGGCGTCTAACGCCTTTGACCGACTCTAAACTGCGGTTACTGAAGAGAGGAAGGAGTGCTTGGTTCATAAATCGAACCCCTTCAATGATGTTCTGAGCTTCTCTTCGCCAGTATTAGCATCTCTTCCCGCCTCCCTCTGACTTTCACAGTAGGCAAGTCGATGCTGTTTGCGTATTCGGCAAGGTGTGACCTCGTGGAGAAGGTCCTCCCACACTCTGGACACTCAACCGCCGATGACGTCGAAGTCGAAGACGACCGCAGACCGCCAATGGAAGGCCCGGTGAAAGCAGCGGGTCGGCTGACCGGTGGGTCAAGCCGAGAATTTTCTGATGTTCCATTTCTCGTTGTGCCCGCTGTGTTGAGGGTGAATGGGGTGGCAACCCCATAAGATAGATGGTACCTTATTTTTATATTACATCAATTGGGTTTATCATCAAAATGTGTAAATGTTATTAAGGATTTACTGGATAATACCAACAGCTCGGTCTGGTATAAGAATGCTTATCATATTCCTTCCAAATTGAGATGGGAGTAAAATAGGGAAACCTGTTAAGTCCGCTTTTATTTTCGTTATTTATAAATGATTTAGAAGATTATTTAGAAGATGGTGGAATTAAGTTGAATAACGTAAAGATAAAGCTCCTTGCTTACGCAGATGACTTGGTATTACTGGCGTCAAATGCGTATAATATGCAAAAAATGATTGACTCGTTTTCTGAATACTGCAAGGCTTGGAACCTGAAAATGAATATAATGGTTTGGAAAAAATGATATAATGGAAAAAATTCCACATAATGGTTTTCAGAAACGGAGGTCGACTCGCTAAAAATGAAAGGTGGTATTTGGATTGATGTAGAATAGAAACTGTTAAGAGCTACAAATACTTAGGATTAACCTTAACGCCAACTCTTTCTTACAAAAAACATTTCCAGGAAAGACTATCCAAGGCTAAAGCCGGTCTAAACTCGGTCTGGGATCTCTTCATTAATAATAACTGAATTCCGTTTTCTTCTTAAGTGAAACTTTTTTATTCTGTATCAAGGGCCGTAATATGTTACAGCGCGCAAACCTGGGGATATAAGCAATTTGGAGAATTAAGTAGATTTCAGTGCTTCTTCATAAAAGAATTGTTTCATTTACCTTCTTATACACCAGCTTATTTAATTTTTTTAGAATCAAAATTTACTTCACCTTATGCGTACACACTGCAACTTCATCTAAATTATGTACTTAAAACTATGAAATATCCCGATCATAGATACCCTATGTTAGTCACTCAAGAAATCATCAAACGCAATATACTCTGGTTTAAGGTAGTTTAAGATTTAAGAGATCACTGCACCAAACTGTAACGCATGTTATAATGGTGAATCAAAACAACACCTACGAAAGAGTCTTAGACAACTTGAACCAGACATAGCTAACAAAAAAATTGAAACCCATGCCCACTCCTTTAATTTCCGAAATGCTTCTCTCCTAAGCACCCATTCCAACCACCTGAAGCGACTTTTTTCTGAATCCATCCACATTAACCTCAACCCTAACTCTATCAACTACAAAAAGACAAGGACGTCATTACCTCTTCTTACAACAACATTTTCCGCTTCCTCGAAAAAGCCCCCCACCCCACTAAATTACACATACCAACTTTCTACACTTTCTACTCATTTTCTAGTTTATTTATATTCATTTATTTCTCTTATAAATTAATGGAGTTGTTTTTCATTTCTACCACTCTTCACATTCCCAACTTGGTAAAAAATTTCCCCTCTCTGTTTTCTTTGCAAGCATACCTTACTCTACAACCAAACAATAACCTCTTAAAACATTTAACTCTCCATTTTTCCTTAACAGTTCCTGAAGAAGGACACCAAAGGTGTCCGAGACGTCAAATAAACTTTTTTTAAAAATAAAAAGTTTCTTCTTTGACCCCAGCCAACTATTTTATAGCTTGTATAACATTGGTCAATTATCATTTTGAGAAGAGGAGTAAGAGAAAGTTGTGTAGTTTTTCACACCAGAATTTTTTTCTATTGTAATCCTAAATCCGAAGAATCATATAATTAAATAATAAATTGCAATAACATTAAGGGGGGAAACAAAAGAAGTCAAAAGGGAGCGATCACTCAAGGGTTAAGGGTGCAAAGCAAGTGACCGAATGTACAAGTGCAGAGAGAGAAGAATTGGTATCACTGTGTTGCACTGTTAGTGCAACAGGCAATTCACTACCACCAGTAATGATTTTCCCAATGAAAAGTTTCAAAGAGTCCATGTTGTTTGTCGCACCACCAGGAACACTTGGATTGGCGACACCTTCTGGTTGGATGAACTATGATCTTTTTCCTTTGGTGATCAAGCACTTTGTTCATTATAATCACAGTTCCAAGGTTCACTTTTAAACTCTCTTACTGGCAGGTTGTGTCATTTGTGCTCTGCATTAAAATTACTTTTTTAATTATATTAAATAAATTTTTTTACATAGTTGGATTGAATTTTTGGTGTTCTTTAAAGTGGTGCATAAATTATAGAATTTAGATAATGGATAACAGTTAAATTAACAGTTTAAAGTGTTTATTAAATTCTAATTTACTTTAAATAAATTATGAGTACAAAGAGAATGATGGACAAGTTGCAGGAGTGGGGGAGTCTCACTGGTAATGTAGAATCAGAAATATAAATATTCTCATCAAACAACTGGAATCTCTAACAAACCAAATACTACTCTTGCGTAAAGACCATAATTCTCTTAATAAGAAAATAGATGACAATATAAAAAAAAAGAAAAGAATAATGACTTTAATATTATGAAAATAAAAGAAAATAACAAACTAAAAAGCGAAATTATTTCTCTTGAAACAGCAACTAATAATAACAGATCAGTTTGCGCGTTATAATGGGATTAAAATTTCAAATGTGCCTTATCAAGAATGTGAGCAAGTTATAGCCATTGTTAAACAAGTAAGTGAGGCTATTGGTTTCATGTTTGATGAATTTAAACTTGATTCTTGTTACCGAGTTAAAACTTAAGTGTTAAATGGTCCAATAATACTTAGTATTTATACTGAGTATAGACTGAGATGGCTAGGGAAAAAACAATTGGATCGGACTGAAATCATTGAGTTTAGAATGGAAAGAATTGGAAAGATCTGTTTTATTATCATGTAACTGCCGGCAAATATAGATCCTTTTTGTTAACGGAATATAGTGGCTAGTAAAACGGAAGTAGAATAGGCATTTTTTGATGATTTTATATATGTAATATTATTTTTCGGTTTTAATTTTATGTTATCATAGCAGTATATAAACAGAGCATGTTTTTATTATTTTTTCTACAATATAAATTTAAGATAGTTCGTTTAAATTTTGTGTCTATTGCAATTCGGAGTGACGGATTTATCCAGGTCCTATGAGTTTAGGTGTAATTCTATATATAAGGATTGATTAAATGTACTTATGTATATATTTCAATAAACTTATAAAGTAACTAACTAACTACCTAAATTTATAAGAAATATAGATATGTTAGAATTTCTTAAATTAAAACGTATAAAAAAAGATGTTCTCTTTACTGACACTCTACATATATCACCTTCCAAGCCAACTTATATTTCCGAACTTTTTTCCCCTCATAACGCATAGCTTTTCAAGCAATTAAAAAGTATTCAACATAAATGCAAGTTAAATTAAATGTAGAGAAAATGACCAATCCCCGGTCATGTTTATTCGTTCGATTGAAAATATTCACAAATTAGAAACCAAATAGTCAGACTTGATATGTGAAGCAGATTACTCTGGAGACAAGCGAGGCACAGAAACAGACACTTCAGAGACTACTAAAAAATGTGGTGCGCAAGTGCAGTGAAATGAAAAAAAAAAAAAAAAAATTAAATCTATAGGAACTTTGTCATCGCAACATCTGTCATTGCATTTTTTTTTAAAGAAGTGGATGGCGCAACAAACCCTCAAAGACCAGGCAGCTTTTTGACACGGTCTTCAGAATTTGGTGCGACCAAAACAACATCCACTATAAGTGAACAAAACGGTAACACCTCAATCTCTATGAATATCGACAATTCTTCGCCTCTTCGTCATAAAAAAGAAAAGTTACAAGGGACTAAATCTGTTAAATTTCCAAAAAAAAAAAAAATGGCTAACAATCCAAAGTACAATAATAATAATAATTGTAGTAGGGAAGGGATTAGCTAAGTGGTTAGCGCGTTGGACTCCCACGCGGAGGTCCCGGGTTCGAGTCCAGTGCTACCTTAGATTTTTTCTTTCTAAGAGCCTCTACAGCTCACTGTTCGGTGATGGACAGCGTTGTCTGCAGCGAGAGAACACTGTCCGGAGGCTGGCAGTGCACTGAGAAGGCTCCGGGCGCTAACGGCCATAGATGTTGAAGCGCCTTTGGTTTAAAAAAAAAAAATAATAATGTAAAATATTTTTCTAGAATATTAATGGTTTTTCAAATTTGTTTTATTTAGAAAATTTTCAAATAATGTTTATCAAAAGTTTTGACATTGTATGTTTGACGGAAACTTGGTTAACAGATATCTAAAAATTCTATTTTTTAGAATCTGATTATGTCCCTATTATTCAGAGGCCTTGCTGTCAGAGAACATAAACTGGGTCGCCCAAGTAGCGGTTTGGTCAGGTTAGTTAAAAAAGGGGATAATCATGGAATGTATTAATATTACCAACAACTGGATATTTATTACAATAGAGTTCATAGACACTAAAATAATAATTGTAAGGTAATATTTATTTTCAACTTAATATTAATTTTGAACAAGTTTTATTAAAATTAGATTCATTATTATACCATATATCTCTTAATTATGCAGAATATAATTTATTTATTGGAGGAGATTTTAATTGCCAAGTTGCAAATTTTGAACAATAGTTTTTACAAAATTTTTTAAAATACTTTTCTTTACTCAATTAGATCCTCGTTAGATAATACGGAAAACAAAGTCAAAATTGGTTAGTACCATGGAAGATTATAATTTATTTTTAATTAATGGGAGAAGTAGAGGTGATAAGGAGGGAAATTATACATATTTAGATAGTAAGGGAAATAATGTTATTAACTTGATATGGAGAGAAAATATGTTTGTTTGCGATATTATCACAATTTCGGATCATCTACCATGCTCTTTACACACCACACTTAATTCACGAAGTTGTATATACAAATACCCAACAAAAACATACACAACCAATACTCACTAACAAGATTGTTTGGAATAACGCAAAGAAAACATTATTTCTAAAAAATTTGCCACCGTTTAAAATTTTTGTTAATGAACCAGATTTTACTGATGATTTTTTTTAAAATAAGCTATTCTTTTCTCCGCTGATGCGAGTGAAATGATAAGTAAAAAGAGAATTAACTCGAACAGTTTTCCAACGCAAAGTAATTCCTGGTTCAGTTTGAAGTGTCGATCTATGAAAAGAAAAATATACAAGGCTTTCAAAATATATAAAAATTCTAAATTTAATATTAAACATAGGTAAGAATTTACTGTCGCTAGAAAAGAATATAAACAAACTTTGTTTAATGAAAAAAAACTTTATTTTGAACTTATTAACTATAAACTAACTAAAATTAAAGATTCCAAACAATTCTGGGCCATAGGTAAAAATATTAAAACAAACAAAAGCATAAATCAAATAGATTTAGAAACCTGGACTTCATACTTAAAATCAGCTCACTCAAACAAATGCGTTGATTGTTTTCATATTGTAGTTATAACACATCCAAACTTGAACTACTAAAGAGCCGTGTGAAAATTGAAATTAAATAAATGTACCGGACCAGACGGTATAACAAATGAATGCTTAAAGTATCTTCTTGATGAGGGTGTAAATTTTCGTCCTGTAGAGGAAAATGTAAGTTTTCCTGAAGAGGAAAAATCATCGTCTTGGAGTAATACAAATATATTTTTTATTTTCAAGAAAGGTGACCCTCTACTGCCAGATAATTCTCGTGCATTTCACCCTTAAATACCATCACCAAATTGCTTACGCGAATTATAAACTGGGCCGAATATTGTAACCCACTCGGAAGTTCAAAATGGTTTCAGAAGAGGAAGAGGGTGCCTTGATAATATATTTATTTTATATTCTCTTGTCAATATACATCTTAGGAAAAAAAGAGTGAAACTATTTTGCGTTTTTTTTTATTTTAAGAAGGCCTTTGATACTGTTAACCATAGTTTGCTTTGGCATAAATTATATAAATTTGGCATTAGTCGAAAATTAATAAAATTTTTGGAAAAGTCTGTATAATAAAGCCTCAGTTTCAATTAAAATGAATAATACAAGCTCGGACGCAACAGATATAAATCAAGGCGTTCTTCAAGGGGATGTTCTTTCGCCGTTATTGTTTTCGATTTTTATTGATAATTTAGACAACATCCTTAAAGAAAATAACTGACATGAGATATCAATAAATAATAAACAAGGCATTCGATCGATGCCTCCTCTACGCGGACGGTTTAATACTTCTAGCTGATACCCCAATAGAATTACAAAAAAAAAACAACGCCTTGAGTTATATACAAATTACTATTATAAACAAATTGGAGGTGAATGTTAATAAAACAAAAATTATGATTTTTAATAAAGATGGAAAGCATAGCCACAAAATACCATTTTTCTATAATAACCAAAAATTAAACATACTTAACAGTTTTAATTATCTGGATATATTATTTTCAAATACAGGTATATTCTACAAAACAAGCGTGGAAATGATAAATAAATCAGCAGTGGCTATTACTAAAGTTTTAGGTATATTAGCTAAATCTAAATCTACTTCCTGGGACATGGTAAATAAATTATTTGATAGTTTGGTGAGATCAGTTCTTCTTTATGGTGAGGAAGTATGGTCACTCCGCTATCTAGAACAGATAGAACCTGTTCTCACAAAATATTTCAAATATTTACTCCATGGCCAGCTAATACCCCATATTTTTTATAAGATGCGAACTAGGCAAAATCAAAATTAGTAATATGGTACTGAAATTAACCTTGCAATGGTGGCCCATTAACATCTATGAGGTGGCAAGGTGTGTTAAGCCAGCCCACGAGAGAGCAATGACATCTCAAAACATAACTTCTGGATTTCGAAAGGCTGAAAATATTTCCGTTCGATAGAGACATTTTCAGTGATGTAGACTTCCTCACGTCGTCAGTGACAGATCGTTCTGAATCTACATGAGTTGTATCAGACCAACCTGAAATCTTAACATCCATGATAATCCATCCCAGTAACACACTAGAGGAGACAGATTGTCCCAAAACTTCATCAGCACTATCAATTGAAGCTGGAATTTCACCATCCAATACTTCTAAACCTGAAGCTAATGGTGAAAATTCTGTTAAGTCCAATGAAAATAAATCAGGGACTCCTGCAAAACATTTTGTTAGCAAAGTGGAATTTAGAGGCTACCCAAAAGCTGGTGACCGAAAAAATAAAGGAAGGAGGAAGGGGGAGAATTGTAGTGCAACAGATACTCCAGTTAAAGTAGCTTTTAAAGAAAGAATGTCAAACAAACAAAAATATTTTGATAATATTTTGTCAAACAAAATTAATTTTGATAATATTGATGTTCCTCAGAAAGTGAACAATTTTGAATTCTCTTTGAATATGCATGTTAAATTAAGAAAGCTGTGATAATTAAAATGAAATTGGTGCCTTATCGTTCCCCTTTTGCTGTCTGATTGTACCCCTTGAAGGGC
Organism: Triatoma infestans; assembly: GCA_011037195.1. Classification (NCBI taxonomy): domain Eukaryota; kingdom Metazoa; phylum Arthropoda; class Insecta; order Hemiptera; family Reduviidae; genus Triatoma; species Triatoma infestans. The sequence goes on along the minus strand of JAAEAF010002719.1, from coordinate 61,174 downwards.
ATAGTAGGACACTATAAAGTATTGCAATTATAAAGCATAGTATGCAATAATAAAGTTATTTTTATATCTCTCTTTAAAATTTTGTCATAAAGTTATGTAAGCTAGTATGATGGAAGTGAAACTATAATAATTTGTATCATTGTCAAAGGGCAATTTTTGCATTTATCAACAAGAGTCTATTTTTTGTATGATTGTGCCTCATCTCCCCTTACCTTTTTCTTACCAATCACAGCATAATGCGGAATTCCATTTTTAAAGGAATTGGTAACGAAGTGGAACAATAAGATAATAATAATAATAATAAAAACACTTCCCTTCACATTTACAAAAAATAAATTACTCAAATCATTACTCAACTAATAATTTTATAATTACTCATACACTACTATATAAATTTTCTTCTATACAATTAAAATCAGAAAGTATCTTTCTGCATATCGTTGTACTAAAAATATATATACTAATTTTAAGAGACAAAGTATAATTAAATTCTTGGATTAATCTAAGTCTACCATCGCTAAGTTTTAAGTGAATCAAGTATCTCTGATTTAGGTTTTATCTAAACAAGTTTTGTTTTTTGAAAAAACATCCACAGAATTCTGTAAAACAGGTTAATTGACGAAAAATTTCGCCATTTTTCATCTATTAAGGACATATTTATTATATATATTTATTAAAATAAATCCCCCCTACTTAAACAACCAAGTAACAGCACTCAAGTTCGAATTGTTAGAATACAGTTCTGGTTGTAACTTAAATGTTTATACTGACTATGATAATTATTACATTAGACGGAAGCAAACATTAAAACTTAATTATCTGGTACTAATTGATCTGGTATGTAAATATTTACAATGTACCTACTTATTTAAGAGTATATTAGCAAAAGGTTTCAAATTTCTATTTTTTTGACATTTGATAAATGTCAGTCTAAAGATAAATAGATGTAATACCGATACTTCAGATTTATAGCAATTAATTTTACTTTTTATATTAAGTATCCAATTTTATCTTAGGCATTTTCAGATCAAGTAAACTTTCATGACAGTCATGACTTTTACGTAAATTCATAAAGGAACAGATCCCCACTATTATACTTTTGTATTCTGTTATTAGTGTAACATTAAATCTAGAGAGTGGTACACACATGCTAGAAACAGTGAAAATCAAATCTACTTACCCTCATCCGAAAGAAACTATCAAACACATTCACTGGTATGCTGTATTAGTTTATAACCTCTTCCTTTCAATAAAGCGGTAACTGGGTTTGAGTATCGATATGATTACATAGTACTTCGATCATTTTGTGGCTTCATCATTCCATCGACGGCTTTGGCACTACTACTATCGATAATACTACCGAAATAGGTAATTTTTTTTTTTAATTTACCTATTTAATTAGTATCAGCAATGTACATCTTTGATTTTAATAATATCAGCCTTCACTATCCATGCTGGCTTTAAATGGAAGCTTGCAAACATTGATTGGATATATTGCTGCCGAAGGCTTTAATTAAAACGGTTTCTAAATTATGAGGCCTCAAAATTAAAAGGAGATGTTACAATGCCATGGCTAGAGGATTTTTTTAATGAAATACTTCCTCTTACCAGGAGTAGAATCATACTAGGAGGAAGAGTAAGTTAAAGAATTTTTTTTGTGCTCTACGTTCCTGTTACCATTGGTACCATTCTTCCGGAGCGCTGCAAAATTTATTGTCTTTTTGGTGTCCACTTTTGAGTGTTAAAGACTTTAAAGGTCCTCACGCGTTGGTCAATTGGATAGCGTACTTACGGTGAGAGAAATCTGAGTTCGATTCACAGATACAGACTTACATAGCACTTGCCACACATAGCAACGTAAGAAAAAGTGGTACGCTACAGTAGATAACGAATCTAGATAGTGACGGCTAGAATTAAACGGCCAGGGCGTTCTTAAACACAGCCCCAATAAAAATCGCTGTCTGGCAAGTCTTGGCGCTAATGGACTGTTATGCCAGTTTTGTTGTATTTTTTTTTTTAAATACATTTATCATTGTGAAAATTACAAATTTATTTCTATTATTTGATTGACTTTTACAGTAACAAATATTTGTAATATATAAATAAAGAATATTTTTAAAATAGTTAACACTCTTATTTACTTTCCTATCTTATTCAGTTTTGTTTTCGTTTTATTATAACTTTTGCTTTGTTTTTCATCTTTTTCTTTTTCTTTTTTTTTATGGCTACAACTGTGCCATGAAAACCCCTTGCCATGCTTTTGTACTTGAGTATTTTATCATTTATTTGTATTATTTTTAAAATAAAGTAATTTAATAATAATTTAAACTCAAATTTGTAGGCAAAAAGAAAATTAATATACAATTTTTTTCTTTTAAGTTCGATTCGTAACTCATTAAATTCGAAATGTAACTCATTTAGCGAGGGTATTTAATATTGTCTTTATCCTATAACCCTCTATTACCTTTCTTACTGAATTGGAAACATGTTTTGGCGGTAGTGTGCGTTTTGGTTCATATGCGTTAATACTAACTACAAAATGAATTACTATTTTAATTGCTTAATTATTTTATTTTTATGGTTTAATTACGGAAATGCATCAAAACTTAATGTTCCTAGAATACTTTTACCAGTTTTTAAGGATTTATCAGTGAATTTTACTTTAGAGGTTACCGGCATTGGTTGTTACAAATGGTGAGTTTTTGTCTTTATTTATTTTTTAAATAAAACGCATATTTTTTTATTATAAAGATTAGATACAACTTTTTGATTAATTACCGTTTCCAGGTCAAGTTCTAGGCCTGACTTGGTATCTGTATCTATTGCCCCTGGTCTTAAATGTTCACGCAGTGCTGTAGTTAAAGTAGTCACTTCAGAAATGAGTAAAAACACAGCTGTAGTAATGGCTCAAGAGCAAGGTTTGGGTCACGTTCTACGAGCAGATGTTATATTAGATGTCATTAATTCGCTTACAATGGTTACAAAAACAAGAAAGCTACATTTGGATGAACCTCCAGAGTTATTTGAAGTTAGAGCTCTTGATAAATTTGGTGAGCTTACATCTTTTTCATTGTAAATAAATGAGTATTCTGTCTTAAGAAAGTCCGGAAAAATAATATTAAAACTACATTTTTTCATCGTTATTGATGGAAAATTGAGTTCTATTCTTTCATGTTCTTTTCATTTTTTATTCTCAATTTGATATCAATATACAAAATAGAACTTTTGATATCATTAATATGTGTAAAGCAGGAGAATATGCAATTTCATTTCTCTTGTAGGGAGTTTATGGTAAAATAAATGTTTTGTCTCAAGTAGCCGTTGCTTATACACCATTCTTGGTTGTGGTCTAGAAGATCTTTAATGAGTTTTTTTTACTCTAGGAAATATGTTCACATCGCTGCTAGGAGTAGAATTTCAATGGTTAATTACTAATCAAATGGGGGCAATGTCAACCATTGCGAGAGTAATGCCATTTAAGGAGTCTACATATGAGACCCCAGAAGCAATAAAAGAGTTTGAAAAGTCTGGTAAACAAGGATATATTGCACTGCTAGAAGGATTACATATGGGATCTGCCAAAGTATGAATTTTCTACTTTTTAAATATCATTTTATAAAATAGGACAGACTTTTTATTTTAACCACTAGAACGAATTAATTTTTGTCGAGCTATCTATATTAATTTTTTGTCTCTTTTAGGTTTCAGTTAAACTTCTTCACCCAGAGTATGAACATGTTTTTCCTGAGATAGTACATATTACGGTAGTTACCAGCCTAATTTTAGAACCAAGTCATGCGTTAATAATGAAAGGAGATATTATACATTTCAGATTATTACAGGTAAAACTGCTTGCACTTTTTTTTTTAACGTTCATCTGCAAATTTATAACTTATATAATAATAATAACCACCAGTAAATAAATAGTTAATTCAATAATGGCCTTTTTAAGGATTCAGAATTAGTGAATTCTCACAGTTAATCCCAGCAAGAATTCTTGTTGCTCTTTAGTTTCTAGTAATGTTCTTGTAAAGACTTATTTTTGGGAATATCTACGTTAATGGCATTTAAGGTATAATTTTTCTCATTGTTTGCAAAATTTTGATTATGTAAAACAGTAAATACCGGGAATAGAATTCTTTACCGGTTTGATGGCCTGCTCATTCATTATTTATTTTTTAAAACATTAATTAATCCCGATGTGATTAATGCCGCTTTCGTCGATTCTTTTTGCGGAGCCAATGTTGAATTATCATATAATACTGAGTTTTCTATGGGTTAACCCGTTATTAGGAACAGATTAAGAAAGTAGTGTGTTCTCAGTATCCAGTTTTAAATTTCACTATTCTATTAGTTTAGTCTGTGAATATTATTCTAATATGATTCTTGATCTCAAATGTTCTTAAATATGTACCACACAATACATTCCATATCCACAGATTTTCTGCCCTTCTTTAGTTTTAATTGGGGGCTTATGTATTGAAAGCCTTTGAAATCTGCATTTATATATTACAGAATGATCATAGGAAGCTCTTAGGTTTAGTTTAATTAGTACAGATAGTTGAAAGAGCTGTGTTAGGGGCTGTCCTTCGATTCAGCAAGTTTTCTACACAATCAAAGCAGAGAAACGTAGTTTTTGATTTAGATCTATACTGTTGCATTTGTAATGATGGATAATCACTTTTCAGATTTTTCGGGTCTTAACAATTTAGCAGTATTAATGATTTCTATTTAACTCAATGCTAGAAGGTGTTGCAGAAATTAATCAAAATAATATTATTTTTTTAATAATTTATCTATTTGATTATTTATAAATCTTTCAAAGATATCTTTACTTATAGTTAATTGTTTTAAACTTAATACTAACCTTTATTTTAGGTGAAAGGAGGAAAACTAATTGAAATAGATACACTTCATACGAAATACTATCTAAAGAGTTTGGATGAGAATATAGCCATTATTTCTGGATTTGAAGTCACTGGTTTAACATTTGGACATATTACCCTCGAATTATATGATTTTGGTGTCACAGAAAATATGCTAGCAATTGCTGAAGCAAAACTATTAGTTGTTTCTCCATTGGAATTAACATTATCGGTTATTCCTGATTTTTCTATAATAACTGGAGAACCAGCTATCATTTTGGCCCGAGTATACTCCAGGTTAGTGAAAAAAAAGGAAATATCAAACTCTATTTGGATTTATTACTACAGAAAAAATAAATAAAATATTGCTAGAGACTCAATGAATTCTATCATAACAATTTGACTTTTAAACTTCTAAAGAAACATCATTTAGATTAGAAACATTAGCTGTTAGGTTCTAGTCCATACGTTTATTGTAGTGGCTAACGCACTCGCCTTTCATGCGAAAATTCAGAGTTCTGGAATTCCCTGAGTGCCGAATATCGATTGGCCGAAAGTTGGTAACGCGTGTTAGAGCGATAATTAAGGTTTTTAATAATGTCTTATTTTGGCGTTCCATATCGCCTTAATGCCTATGATGTTATGGTATTCACAAAATTTTGTAAACAGTTCGGTGAAATTATCTACTATCAGGCCTCTAGCAAACTGTATCTTGCAAAAATTCCCTGCATCCAATACATTGTCATCTCGGGCATGACTGTGTTTGTGATTTCTGTTTGGGCTGAAATAGTCTACTACCACTGAAATAGTCTATGATCCCTGGATTTTAATGGGCCACAGTAGTCTATTGCTATGTTTTGCTTAGGTCCATTTGGAAGTTATGTTCGCTTCATGCGATCCGGCGCATTTTCTGCAGCAATAATTTGGCATGCTCATCCAAATGGTCAGTTTATCAGAAATTCAAGTACCGATAGTTGAAATAAATTGAAATATTATTCAAGTCACAGAGTTCATCAAAGCTGGGATACCTAGAGAAATAATAAAGTGTCATTTTTCTAATTATCTTTTATAGTAATCAACAGATATGTAGATGTAAAATAAATATATTATATAAGATTACTAACATTTCCGTCTAATGCTTGCCTCACTACTATACAGCAGTTTGCTATTTTTTATGATTTTTGAAAATGTTAATGTCTTAAAATGATAAGATTTTTAGCAGTTTTCCTGGTTATATGGAATGTCAAGTTCGAGCCTCCTTCAAACACACTATTCGCCAAATTTATTTCAGATATCTATTTTCGATTAAAAAAAAAAGTATAAAAAAATCTTCCCATCTGACTTTCTATTAAAATCAGAATCGTATAGTTGTTGCAACAACCGACATATTGAAATGGCATTTTAGAGAGATAGATTGTAGAGGAAGTAATTATAACACCGGGTCATCTGCAATCTTTCTGTGGGTCATCCGAGTACTGTGGCTCTCCTGAGCATCATAGTTGCATCATTGTTTTTGTAAGTGTGAGTGTGTTTGTTCATGTGTGTGTGCGCTTGTGCTAAAGAGCAGGAGAATGGCTAGCCATACCTAGACTTATTTTTAAAGTGCCTAGATTTTTCACCTTGGATAGAAGCCCCACGTTAAAGTAGTCCAACTGTATTGTCCTATTTTCCGGAGAAAAGTTTAAAAATAAAAGTTTATTTACTTGTGGAGTATTTCAATTTTAAAAACAATGTCTTTGAGATGTTTTGAGAATATCATAAAAAAGTAAACAAACTATTCAGGACAGTTCTACATATTAATAAAGCTCTCATATTAAAGAATTTTGCCTTCCCTCGTGTCAGTTTCTCTTTTGAATCCTAAATGGTAAAAAAATAGAACTTCCTGCGAATTTAGTTTTTGAGATGAACAAATACAAATTCACAGACCAACCACAACCAGAACTTAGACAGAGTGAGCGAGCGAGCGAGAGGAAAGCATAATTTCTGTCTCACATAAATATGATAATGTTTAAACCTCTCAAAAAATACAGAGTTTGTTTTGTGTTTCTTGCGTGATTCTTTTTGCACACGTTTTATATTGTTTTTAAATAATTTCGAATAACTTTCTCTAACGAAATGATTCATTGCCTAGAAAATTAAAGTATTGTAACTTATGTCCTGGGGGCATTCAGCTGCATGACAGTTCGCGTTTAATGCCGCTCATTGGGCCGTGCATTAGTTTAGTTTTATTAATTAACTTAATAATTCAATTAAGATATTAAATGGAAATATTTGGAGCCTATAAAGTTATATAAATTGATTATTTCTCTTTTAGTGACAATCAAGAAATTCTCTTGGGAGATAAAGCGCACGTTTCCATTGATATACCTCTCGATATTTTCGTTGCGTTATCACATTCTGTAAATGGTTCCATAATTCATGGCAGAGGTCGTAAAGCTGGAAATGGTGTAATAAATGCTACTCTAATTACACCAAGCAGGATAGAAAGCGAAGTACTCAGCACTTCCACACATCTATACGTTTACCCAGAATTAAATGTAATTCCATCACCAGTGGTCTTTCCTTGGCACCCTTCATTACCCGGAAGGTGAGGTTTACGCCATGTAATATCTTGTGTTGTTCATAAAACATGGTTTACGTACGATGTAATTTAAATTCATTACACAAAGAGAAACATCACTTGATGAATATAATTATTGTTTATTTGTTGCATTAGTTATTCCATTACTTTGAAAGCATCAGGAGGAGATGGGACATATTCATGGCAAACGGAGGAATCTTCTATAGCCATAGTAAATGATGAAGGTTCTGTAGTACCTACTGGTCTTGGAAGGACAAGTATCCATGTATATATGAAAAGTCATACTTACGGTCGGGCCAGCGCAGATGTTATTGTTATTGAACCTAGCAATTTAGAATTAGTGCGTCCTCTAACTCAAGTTGAAGTAAGTTTTTAGACATTTTATTGTTAATATTTTAATCTTATTATCAATTTTATATCGAATATACATCAAGCTGCTGTAGAGTATAAATAATATAGGAATTAATCGATACGTTTAATATCTTAGAATTGGAGGCTATTTATATATAGCACACCATGTTAATGATATATGTTATACATAAACACAAACCATATTAAAGTTTTAAAGTAGCAACTCGTATACTTTACATACTTCAAAATCAAACTCAGATTTTCTGCTGAATATATTGTATATGGTCATCTAACTTCTAACGAACTTTAAAAATGATTTCTATGCTCGTGAAATCCACTTCTGGGCGGTTTTTGTTTCAATAAATAAAATGAAAAAAGACAGATAAAATCATTGACAGAATTTAAAGAAATGTTGAAGAAATAATTTTATGTATGAAATTCTTGAAGAAAATCAGAGATTGAATGATAGCTTACTTCATTTTGTAGTCATTGATCGGTTTTGGGCCTTGCCAAAAATGGACATCTTCAAGATGTGTTGCTAATCAGTTGATAACACAGACTTACAAAGAGCAAAATTGGTCACAATAAAGCAATTCCAAACCAGTATGAAACTGATTTTATTCTACACATGTCTTCATTATTGCACTGTTTATTAAGACATCCTGACGATGGGCGAACACCCGAAAGCGGTCGATGACCATAAATGAAGCAGACTATCACAGAAATACGTTTCTGTGATTTCCAACACTGCGAACCTAACCACAACAACATATGAAGAGATTTGGTGGTTGGTTCCGCAGAGCTGGAAAGCATCAGAAATATTTTCCGTGATAGCGTGCTTCATTTTCTGGTCATCGACCGGTTTCGGGCGTTCGCCGATCATCAGGGTGTTTTTGTTGAACAGTGTAATAACACAGACTTGCACAGAGCAAGTGTATCAAAAGTCTATGTTATCACACTGTTCAACAAAAACACCTTGATGATGGGAGAATGCCCGAAACCGGTCGATGACTACAAAATGAAGCACGCTATCACGGAAAATGTCTCTGATATAAAGAGATTATTCAAAACAAGTTTTTATTTTTTATTTTATTAGAGTAATTTTGTCTTTAATTCTAACAAAGCTTTATTTCTGGGAGTACAAGATAATTCGAGATAATTATCATTTTCATTATAATTCCAAGAGCCTAAGAGAGGCTCCTCGCTTAGTAGATGGAATAGATTACCTATATATATATATATTTATTTTATATTTTATTTATATATATTTATTTATTTATATATCTATTTAATTATATTTTTATAAGATTATATATATAAGAATTACTTTCTTTTTTTTATTGCGTTAAGGGCTGCAAACCGATACACATTAATCAATTAAGAGATTTTATGGATGATCAGGCAATGTCCCCACTAAGACACCAAGAATATTACAAATTATTTCGTAAACTACAGTAACACAAGACAGACACCATCACTATGTCTATTCTGATCATACCTAGTTTTGATAAGCCAATTAGAGGCCAAGGGACTTCCTGATTATAACATTCAGCAAAGTCATTTAATATATGTATTTTTATTACAAATTTATAATAATGAAAGCTTATGTTATTGTTCATGCTTTGAAATAAATAATTTTTTATATGAACCATGAATTATTCTTAGAAGCATATCTGAAGGTAGACTTTTCTTAATTTGTTTGTGAATTTGCAGGTTAATGAAATAGCCGAAGTTTATGTCATTGTTACGGGCCTTCATATTTTTGCAAATGGTACTGCCAAAAAATTTTCTTTTTTAAATTGCCAACACATGCAGTTTAATGTAAAAATTGATACTGGGTTTATTCATCTTTCCACGCTTCCCAATGATTCATCAAAATATGGAGCTTGTGCAATTGTTAAAATAGTCAGCTCTGAACCAGCAGTTTCAACGGTAACTATACTAATTAATAAAAAATTGTTTATTTGACTAGTTCTGTATAATATATAGAATTTTTATTCAAACACAAAGTTGGTGTTTATTATTTCATTTCAGATGACTTCTCAGCTCTCAGTAAATAAATTGATTGAATCCGTTTTTTCTCTCTCTATAGTTTAAGCGAAGATATTGCAAGTCAGATTTTCGATACTGAGATCATACTAGAAGTAGCTAGGTCTTGTTTGCAATAGATTTGTCCTTGCATACAATCCCTCTCCTACCAGCAAAATACGAGGGAATCTAGGGAACCTTTACATATACATGAAATAAGATTGAGTTCCGTTTCTTCTGTGTTTAGAAGAATTAGTGAAGTATTGACATTCAGCTTAATTAAAAAGTTCATTACCTAATTATTGTTCCCCTTTCTTCTTCTTTTGGCGCAACAGACATATGCTGGCCTGTTTTGGCTTCCTCTGCAAACGCCAACAGGTCTTTTACAAAATAACTCCTCCGAAACAATCATAAAATCAATTTTATTTAAAAATGTTTGAAATAATAAAGGCCATTTACAGTAGTGAATATACAGAGTTAAATGAAATATTAGGTACCTTCCATTTCCTTAATTGTATAATATTTTATACGACTTTTAGATTTGTGTGTCATTTATGAAAGAAAATGGAAATGAAGTTGAGAAAAGGACTGTGGTTGCAGCATACGAAAAGCTTAGAGTGGTTGAACCTATATCAAAAACTACTACACTTGCTGTCGGCTCTTCAAGACAGGTCGTTTTCGATGGAGGACCCATACCGTTTCTTTGTAAGGTATTAACAATAAAGTGAATTTTTTTTCTAAATATCTTTTAGATGTGTCTAAATTCTGTAACAATGTGGATCTTAACTAAAATATACCCTTGCTTTCCTTTTTTCAGCTAACAAGATCAGTTTCGTTAAGTGTTGAAAATATTTGGTCATATGATTTTCTTGTAGACAGGCATAATCATTATGTAATTAAAGTAACTTGTGAGAAACTTGGAATGGGTAAATTAACTCTTTCATTGAAAGCTGTGGAAAATTGTAAAGATAGCACCGTTTTAGGTATGGCATTTAAGATTATTATTATTATTATTATTAGAAAGATAATACGAATTTTACAAAATAAAGAGATAAAAAAAGATTTGACTGAATGCTTTAAATTTTCTCTAAACGCTAAAATTATTTTGAATATGTGTAAGTCAATGTCAATAACAAATAAATTAAAAAGAAGTTTGTCTCCCTTACTTGTATATAAAATATAGTCAGTAAAGTGTACATACAATTTAAAAGGTGCGTGAATGTGTATGGTGGTGAGCTAGAATTTGTAAACAAAAGTAGTTGCACATATCAACTATCTCTTTCTATATTGTATGAGTATTAGGTGTCAGTGCAAATGTTGTTAGTGTCTTAGGATACGTGCTGGGATGCCAAAACCCTGAAGAAGCGTATCTCTTATTGATTCTTTTCAACATTTGCTCTGCTTATTTTCAATTTGTGTATTAAGTAATTTCTTAACTGCAATTTGCCGTATTTTCCCATCAACTGCGAGCTTTACTTAATGTGTTCATTGTATATACCTGAATTACCAAGGAGTTTTACATTTTTAAATTTATTTTTACTAGATAAATTTTGTGTTAGTGATTAATTATTGATAATATGTTTGTTTATAGGACAAAAATATTCTGCATCATTAGAAGTATTGTGTGCATCACCGTCTGTAATAAGATTAAAGCCTTATGTGGTCACTGTATGCCCTCGTACTCAGTCCAATGCAATATATGTTAATAAAAATTCAATAGTGGAATTTCTGCTAGTAGTAAGTATATTTGGTTTTTAATTTGTATAATTCAAATTTCTTCTACAATGTCCCTGATTGTGGATGATTGGCAATTTACATCTGTCTAGAGTTTAAGGTACCAATCTTGGTGTCTGAATAATAGCTTTTGGGCCTTCAGAATTGGATACTAAAAGAAAATTTTAAAGGGAAGACAAGCTATCCAATTATTAAACTCGGTACTTTGGAGTAAATCTGTCCATATGGAGATTAAAAAAAAACTCTTTCAAGTGTAACGCTCTATGTGGCTGAAACTTGGTGCCTAACGAAGAAAATGAAGATAGGCTATTGGCCATGGAAATGGATTTTTGGAGAAGAAGCTGTGGGTTTCCAAATTATGGCATGTGATTAATCTGGGAATCCCAAGGCGTTTTGGATTACAAAAACTATTTTGTACTCCGTTGAAATAGGAAATTAAAATGGTACGGTCACATGAGACAAATGTGTGGTGAGTGATGGCCTAAGAAGATTATGAACTTCATTCCTGAGGAGAGGAGAAGGAAAGGAAGGCCTAGGAAAATTTGGAAGGAGGGTATCAAGGAATGGCTGCTAGAGACCTTTGGGAAGGCAGGGAATATGGATTTTAGGCATTGGGGATATGATTCCATAGGAATTGTCATTACCAAAACAAAAACAAAAATGGATATTTTACATTTAACCAATATAATTTCTTTTTATACAATATCTATTTTAACTTATTTGATGAACATCTTTAACACTACACTCCTTTAGCAATTTTCATAGCACAGCTGAAAAAGTATTTGGGTAGAGAATTCATTCAGTGAATGATAGAGGCTCTGAGAAATTGATAGCCTTCCAGTCCAATTAAAATATCGACCCAGCGCATAAAAATAACCGACCGGAAGCCAAATCATTTTTGAGGCTGTTTATTATAAGTCTGTACTTATTATACTTTAAATCAGAAGAAATAAATGAACTACATACCAAAAAAATTAACTTCGAATAAAATAAAAATTTTTTTTAGATTATGGACGCTGATGGCCATAAATTTGATAATGCAACTAGCCTGCATTATAAATGGTCAGCTGATAATTCCCTTGTAGCCATTGAGGAACCCGAAGTTGTCAATTTGAATTACACGCATAAATCTGATTACATTGTAAGTTTTTCTCTTATTATTTCAATTTCTTTTTTTTTTTTCTATTTACAATATTTGATAATACTAAATCCAATTTATCTTACCTACTAATCGATGGAGACTATTTTAACTTAATTCAATATCCTTTCATTTAAGTCAATTATTAAAACATTTTTTTTTAATATGAAATAATGAAAATTGTAGAGTCACACTATTTAAACTTCTTTTATTAACATCGATTTCTGTTTCCGACAAAGTGCATCAGTTAATGGAAGTTCTGTAAATATATTTGAATAAATAAATTTGGAAACTAATATTTACATTTTTGACTCCTTAAAATACATAATACACCTTATATCGCTTATATACGTATATTAAATAGTCACTTATATTGTAATGGAGGTTCCTAATTTATTTATTTAAATATGTTAACAGAACTTCCATTATCTAGTGTTTTGTAAGAAACCGAAACTGGTCGTAATGAAAGAAGTTTAAATATGCTGGCTCCATAATATTCTTATTTATTTCATATTCGTAAAATATATAGAGATTCCACGTCGATCATTCCTTTTATGTTTTGCTAAATATTGCTTTTACTACTATTTTTTCATTTATAAATTTACATCAGTAAACATGATTAGGTGCCTGGAGAGCATTATAAAGCAATTGAAGCACATGACAAAACAGGAATTGTTCATATACAAGTTATTTGCCAAGAAAATCAGGTTGAAGCTAATTTTGAAGTTATTGTAGTTAACGAACCGAAGATACTACCGAATCAAGTGGTGATTTTTAACCATCCTGACAATCGTGTTCGCCTTTTGGTTTCAGAAGGTTCTGGTAAGGAAAAAAAAGGAATTTTTGTTTCTAGAATAATATCTAAAAAAATACATACACAATCTATCTATAACATATCTATAAAAAGTGGTTCGAACTTCTCACCTTAATTTCTCATGTTGCTCTTCTCTCCTTTACCAGAGTTTTTCGAATGTAGACTTTTTTAAAATATTTACTTGCTGTAAATTATAATGGAGGTGGAGTCTTACATTAAATTGATATAGCGTTGTCATTGGAAGGATATAGATTAATGTAACGAAAAAAAAAATATATATATAGGATTCTAGGATAGCACATTCTGTTTTGAGATAAACCAGTTACAGACAACTGGAAGTTAATTAATTTTTTAGTGTTTTCTTATTATAAAGCTCATTTACGTGCCAATTAAAAAAAAAATAACTAAAATCCTTCAAAATTTTGGTTTCTTCGTAGAACTGCATTGGTAATTTACTAGTTAACCTTAAGTTTAAAAATATTTACTAAAAATGCATAGAAGCTTAATTAAATAGAATTAAAACAAAAAACTAAATACTTTTCATAAAATTTATTTATCAGGTTTTTATAATATATCCGTTGAACCGCATCAAATTGCAAGTGCTTTGTATGATCCTGGAGAAAAATCTATTGTTCTATCGCCCTTAGCAGATGGAGATGGAATTTTATCAGTCACAGATCTGTGTATATCAAAAATTTCTCTTCTAATTCACTTCAAGGTCTGTAATGATGTTATTTAATTTGCACTTAAATTAATTAATTAGAAATACTTTCCTCTTAAAGGCTTTTAAATTTTTAATTTTATATTTTAATCGATATATTATGCCAGTGGTTGAGTGTGGGCAGGAACTTCTACTGCCAAATGCATAATGGATGTCCTAGACAAGGTACAAACCAAGCACTTAAGATTGTTATCGGAGCTGCCAAATCGACGCCCATAGGGGCTATGGAAGTGCAGACAACATGAACCCGTTCAATGCTAGGAGGAAGCAAGCCTCACTAATTTTGTATGAAATGATTTGCAGATTACAACTTCCGTATTGGGAAATAGAAACTCTTATAAATTGACTTGCCTCCCAAAAGTTGTTTATTGTGAGAGTGTCCTAGAGTCACTAACAAATAACCCATCCTATATGACACCACCGTTTTCTTTCTACTGAAACTCCAGAACTCCAGTTCTAGGCTAGACAAGGCAAAGATAGACTGCCTTTCGCCAGAACTTGAAGTTTCAGCTCCGTAAGTGATCGAGGAAAGATATAGCGGGTGAATGCAAGTATATACAGACGGCTCAACAGATAATATTATTATCATTATAAAGTACCGTAACAAAGAATCTTTCCCTATTGGCAGCAAGGCTACAAATTTTATGAAGAAATGTTTGCTTTAAGGCAAGCCTTTTTCATACTCCATAAATTAAACTCGACCAAGGAGTGTTGCTGGTAGATTCAAGCTCTGCCCTCATAGCTGTCATAAATTATCATTTATCACCCCCCCTGATAGTGTGCGCCAGCAAGAAGCCAGATGACATCTCCATGAATTGCTCTGCCTGGACAATAATGATACAGTGGGCTTCTTTACAGATGGGTATGCGCGAGAGCCCAGGGAACGCCCACCCAGTGGGCCTTTAAAAAAAAAA
Organism: Triatoma infestans; assembly: GCA_011037195.1. Classification (NCBI taxonomy): domain Eukaryota; kingdom Metazoa; phylum Arthropoda; class Insecta; order Hemiptera; family Reduviidae; genus Triatoma; species Triatoma infestans. Next base: position 46,028 of record JAAEAF010002719.1, on the reverse strand, counting down.
AATAATAATGATGCAATGGGTCCCTGCTCATTGCGGCGTGCCTGGAAATGAGATGGTTGATCAATTGGCTAAAAAAGCCGGTTCCATGAACCAACCGGTTATACCTGTGTCGCTAAGGACTGCCATAGCAGAAATGCGGGTGATGTTTGCCCCGATTTTTGGATCATAAATGGTCGATGGATATGGAGGGGAAGCGCTACGGCGGCTTGTTCAGGGAGAATATTCCGCATTCTTTGTCACGTCTGAGTTTGTGACTAACTTTTGAATCCTGACAGGTCACGATTACCTGACTTGCCATTTATTTAGGCTGAAAATATTAAATGAATTGACATTTCTTTTAGCGAGAAGGATGTTTTTGACGCCACCCACTTAAAGAATTGTAGTAAATTGGCTTAGGATTAAAAAAAAAAATCGATAAATGGGTAGAATTATCTTTTCTATTTACTACTGTTAGATATTTTTAATGGGTGTTGGGGAAATCCGAGGGGTTAAATAAAAAGTCGCATTCAAAATAAGGAGATCCCTTTATTACTTTCATCAAAACAGATTCCCACATATCACATCTAACTAGCGGGGTACTGGGCAGGGGTTTGGCTTACATCTTTCCAGTATTGGGCACTCCTCTACCGGCAGCTCCTCATTTGTCTATGATTGGCTGGATCGGCTTGATTGGAAGATCACCTCAGTAGGGTAGGCTGCCGAGGAAGGGTTGCTGAACACCAAATAACTTCTGTGAAAATATAACAAGGAATATGAGAAATGTAGCCACATAAATTTTCAACACATGCAAGCACTGGTAAAAGAATGGTTGAATTGAAAAATATAGATAGTGAACTAGCAGTAACTCTGAAAAATCTCCAAACCTCTAAAGAGATTTGATTCCAATTGGTTTTAGTATATGCGAGGTGTATGTTATTTTTGTTATTACATTCTTTGATTCGTAGGAAAAAATGAAAATTCTGATGAATCAATTTACTAATATTAATCTTTGTTTCTCAGATTCCTGATTTCTGGTTTTAATTTTAAACTTTATTTTTAAGGTTGTAAGTGTTGGCTTTCTAAAAGTAAATATTCCTGAAAAAGTGGAACGTGGATCTAAATTTGAAGCAACTGTACAACTTTTCTTTCGAGAAGATTATCCACTTAAATTTCCAGATTTGGATTTACAAGAAACTGAAATCTCATTGTATGTAAATTTGCCGAATATAGCGGAAGTAATTCATACTAATGTTGACCGTAGTGCTGACGTTGTTCGGTAAGTGGTACTTTTTTTTTTTTTTTTTAAAGATAAACATTAATTTTTTTTTTGTAATAAAGAATATTAACAAAGTTTTATAACCTCTGATCTGGTTATTTTATCCGTCATAGAATGCATATTTCTGTTATTCCTGATCGATTTTAGATAAACAAGTGTAGTGTGTAACAGAAACATTAAGTTGAAGAAAACTCTTTACACGAACTTAATAACTTTATTGTGACGATGGATGAAAATCTGAAACCGGTCAGGAATAACAGAAATATGCATGCTACGACTGATAAAATTCCAGATATTATCCAGTATTGCAGACCCATCCACATATTGAACAAAGTTTAATAAATTAACAGTTATTTATTTTATTGAAACAACCTTCGCATTCGTGATAGTGATAAGTAAATGTGATAAATAAATTACATGCTCATGAAGGGATTGCTAGCAGCTATCCAGTGATGACTAAATTGATTAACTGAAAAATTTCTTTCAATTTAATATAGATTTACATTAAGAGCCCTTGAAGTTGGAGAGACTTCAGTAGAAGCAAGATGGAAGGAGATATTTAGTCAGCAATATACTCTACAGGTAAAATTCATAACATTTTGGCTTTTTGTATATCATGCATAAGTGATATTTAATTGAATAAGTTTCTGAAATTTAAGTAGATAATTTACTATATTGCTTTTCAGTTTTGAAATAATTTCTTTATAGAGTTAAATATCATTTGTACTTTCTCTTTCAGCTTTAAGCTGAAGTTTTTCGATCATGTTAGATTTCGAAATTGAGTTTTCAACGGAATATACGCATAAAGATCCCCTGAGTTATGAAAAAATGTTTTTAGCGAATGGTCTGAAAGTTGTGTGATTAAAACAAAATATCTCAAAAATGAAAGACGTAAGATTCTAAAAATTTGTACCATTTGTACCAAGATTCCTTTTAGGTACCATCGTTACATCTAACACGAAGTTCTCGTACACCAGAATCCATTACCAGAAATGTTTCTTTACTGAATACTTTTTCAATTTTTCGTGATTCTCTCAAAAATGGCCATAACGATTTCTTTAAACTTCATACTACGTTTATTTGAAATATTTCTCCAGGAAAACTGTTTTTAGAGAATTCAGGGGGTGTATTCAACGTCAACTTTTCCTCTAAAGGGCCACATCAGTACAGTGATTACCACCACTTGATATGTATAAAATATTACATTTAGTTTATAGTTAATTATTATATAAAGGTACGATAATGAAATATTAGTGTTTCAAATTTGGAAAAAAAAGGTTAACCGAAAGTATGATTTCATAATAGTTTTCTGAGTTAATGCAGTTTTCTCGACAACGGCTATACGATTTTCTTTAACTTGAATAACTAGATACTTAAATTATCTTTAATTCTATCTGGATAAATATAGCTTACTTTTATTTGAAACATTTATTCCAAATATTGATTTTCGGCGGTTTCAAGCGTTCGGTTTATTATATGTAGTCAGTCACACGCGGTGATTATACCTAAACATAATAGCAGCATTGAACTTCGGCAGTGTTTCATGTTTTAGCACGTACACTGGAACGGGATTAACCCAGTGGTAGCGCGCTGACGTGTATGCGAAAGTCCCGGGTTCGAGTGCAGGCAGTGCTACACTTATATTTTCTCTTCCTGGGATCTTTTTCAACTCACAGCACAGTGAGGATAGGGTTGTCTATAAAAAAAATAATAAAAAACACTGTCCGTCGGCCTGCAGTGTATTATGAAGACTGCAGTACCATGGGTGAGACGCCCAAAGAAAAAAATAGAAAAAAGAAAATCACATACTGACTATTCGCTAAAAACAATTTTTCTTTCTCAGGAGGATGTCGTTTAAAAACTGAATTTCGAATTCTATTCTTTGCTACTTCCTTTTAATAGAAAGGAAGGGTTTTTGTTTTTCACAAAAACTTTTTTTTTTAAATAGTAAATTTTCTGTTTTTTTTTTTTTTTTTTTTAGGTGTTTCCGCCCGTAAAAATATCTCCGAAGCCCTTAGTTTTAGCAGTTGGGGCTGAGATTCAGTTGACGGTTACTGGTGGACCGTCACCAGATCCTGGTTTACAGTTTTCATCATCAGACCCTAGTATTGGGATAATATCATCTTCAGCTGTAGCTAAAGGATTACATGTTGGTATGTGAGCTAGTATTACTTAATACTTAGGTATATCTCTCTACATTTACTGTCTACTTTTTTAAAAGTACTTCAGCCTATAACATTACAATTTTCTTTTTATTTCTATCTTTTGTTAAAATTAAAAGAAATTTTCTGCATGATTTAATTTGGAATAAAGATTCACATATAGTTTGGAATTAAAAACTCACATACAGTTTGAATACTGTTAATATAGAACTCAGTTTAATAGTATATTATAATTCTCTTTGCTTATTGTGCAGGGTCTACAGTGATATCAGTAACGTCTTCTGCTAAACAAGGAACTATTTGTAGTAAAGATAGTGTTGAATTGACTGTTGTATTACTTAGTGGAGTACAAATTGTGGTACCTATTTTACAACTTGGAATTGGACGTTCAATGCCGGCTTGGCCTACTGGAATGCCTTCATTTCTCAGTCCTCTTGTACTTGGCTCCATTAATCCACCACTTTCATTTAAATGGTCGGTGTCTTTACCAGGTGTTGTGCGACTGAAAGATGTATTACACTCGACCAATATAGAGGTAATTATAGTATGGTATGATTTTATACCATATTTTGGTGATTGGGTTTGTAAAGGCTTCATTCTCCTATTTCATTCTTATAAAGTAGGAAATTTAAAATTTTTCCAATTATTCGGAGAAAGAGTTTTAATGTAGGAGTTTTGCAGTGCCTTTTCTTTTACCGAGATTCTTTTGATAATGTTCTTAGAGTTTCTCTTTTTAATGTCCTTTATACTTCCAAATCCTGTTCACACCAACATCCTCAGATGACAATAGCCATTACACTCTCCATTTAGTTTACAATCTATCCGCATACCAACATTTAGTCTCTGATTTCAGCTTTCAGTATATTAATTTTTTTAGTATTTGAAGTTCAGTTTTAGATGTATTGAATACATCGGAATTGTTTTCCGAAATTCCTAAATCAAATACACTTCCCCATACGTTGGTTACAATAGAAACTATTGTCTCTATATCCACTAACTACTGAAATGGTTGAATGAAAGGGATTAAGCGAGTATTAATTGCTATTATGCTGCAATTAATCTAAAAATCTTCATTTTTTTCAGTATAATTAAACATTATCTTTGCATTTTTTTTTTTAGATTACAAATGAAGATCGTTTGTCAATGCATGTACTGGCTTTAAAACCTGGTAGAACTGCAATTTTCTTGACCGTTGCTGGTCGAGGTCCAGATAGGAATCCAATTGTATTCAACTCATCTGTTGAAATTGAAGTAATTGAGACTCTAGAATGGTATACACCGCCCCTAAGCCATGCTACTCTTCTTGTTGCTCCGAATACACATTTTACCGTCAAAACTAATAGAGATTGGGTACGTATTTTTTATTTATTTGTTTTTTAGTTCTATGTTTTTTGAAATAATGTTTCTAAAACTAATTTGCGGCATGATGCAGTTTCGGCAAATCTCGTTGCAATTTCGTATATCTCAATGCCTTTTATTTGTATGTTTGGATGACATTGAGCTCTTGATTGCAGCATCCTCTCTTCATAGCGAAACTGTTGTTGGTAGAGATTGTTAGGAAGAGAGATTTGCTAGTTTCCTGCAAGATAGCAGTTAGTTGTTAAATTTGAATAGTAAATAGTTACTTAAATGCTGGAAGACTATGTAATATATATTCTAGTATGGAAATGAGGACTAGCGTTCTTTTACCCGTGTGCCTCTCACAAATATAATAGCAGAAGTTAGGAAATATACTACTAATAAAGGGAAATAATTCAGTTTGTAATTAGCAGTAAACGGCATCACATAAATAATACAAACACATAATGAAAATTGTTATTGATTACAGTTGTGTAAAAATTCATTTGAATTCATGATTAAAACTCTTAAATTCCGAAATTTCCAAAGTTTGTATAATATAAAGTAAAATAAATGACAAATTGTCTATTGCCCCGTGTTTTTTTTTTTATTTGTTGTTTTTATTTATTTATAATATGTCTATATGCTCAATGGACAAATTTTCAGTTTTATGCCCGCATTGTTTTTTTTTAAGATGATATTCTTGAAAAAGTTGATATTTTTCATTCATTAATTTATTCTAAGCAAAATTCTTCAAAGTTTCTCTGCCCAACTCATTCATTTCACTAATCTATACGTAAATATTATCCTTACAGGAAGAAAATATTCTCTATCAAGATTTGAGTGTATTAGAAAGCAGTATATTGCCATCTGGAAAGAGAAGTAATACTGCTTTGGTTGCTAAAGAACACATTGTAGAAGTTAGCCCAACAGGAACTGTAACGGTTGGACCACAACCTGGCCTGGCAATTATTATGGCCAAATCAATGAGTCAAGATTCTCTAACTCAACAGACTGTTGCATTTATTCTACAGGTAATGACAAATTGAGCATTTCCAGTATGATTCTTGTAAAGTATGGTATGGAACAAATAAAAATAATTAGCTGTAAATTAATTTGGATGGAACATCATTTACGACACTACCACACAATAAATTTTTTATTGAACGTCTTAATTATCATATTTATTGAGCTTGCCATCTTGACTACATATTTATAGGCAATATTTATTTACATAATATTTTGAGATTTATTTACTGAATATTTTGAATTAAATATCCTCGTGTTTTAGGTTAAACCAATTCACTACATAATGGCAAATGTAATTACTGAACTCGATGTATCAGGAGATGCACTAAATCACTTACCGCAAGGATTAAATTTAGTTCTAAATATTACATATCATGACCAGTATGGTACAGTGTTTTATTCAGCTCCTGCTTCAATCCATGGCAGAGCTAATCGTTTTGACAAGGTATCCTTAAAATATTGTTATACTTCTCAAATAAATTATTTATACGAAGGAAGATGAGTTCGTTTCTGTCATAGCTTAAATTTTCATTTATACGGCGAATTGAAATTGGGAATTCATCTTAAAAACTTCCCTCCATGTTTTTTGTGTTTTTTTTTTTAATGGCTTCAGCTGTAAGCCACAGCCAACCCTAAAATTTAAAGAATGGTTTAAAGCCTTTATGGTTTAAAGAAGGTTATGCAGGTTAACTGCTCTCTCTAATATACTATTTTAACTTGCCAAGATCAGTTTATTCACAATACACCCAATAGGGCTCAGCCATTGAAGATGAGCGATCAATCGATACTGAGTGGACGAGTTTACCAAAATAGTAGCTGGGACTTTGATTCGAACTCACTCGCATTTATTATGAAAAAAGTGTATTTTAATGTTTATAGTTTGACCATAGTTTATTATTATTATCTTTTAATTATTTAGTTTTATTTTTCTTTTAGATACATATTTCTCTAACTACCAATAACAGTTTGGAAGTCAGCCTGCAGAGAAGTGGTTCGACGGTCATCAGTGTATACGATGATTTAGCACCTAACATGAATGATTTCATTAAACTACCTGTCGGCAACCATATTCATCCAAATAAGGTTTTTTGCTTTTTCAGTTGAGATTCTATAAAATTATTGTTATGAAATATGACTTTCACCATACTTTGTCATACTTCCTAGGCAGACATTCATTTCTCAACAACAGTTCTCATGTACACAAAAAATGAAATTGTACATAATGTACTTAGACGCGGACTTTGACTCCGAACAATTCTTCTTAGTTTCAGGCTTTTCATCAATTAAGAAGGCTGAAAATATTGAAAATTATATTAATTTGAATTTTATCAATTGAAATAAATTTAAACTTTTATAACTAATATAAATTAATTTTTACTAATTTTAGAGTAGAAGAAAGTCTGATTAGATAAAATAATTCCTTATGGGTATTGTTAGGTTTTTATTTAAATTTGATGTTTTTCTTTTCTAGCTATTTTAAAAATATATGTATTTCTTTATAGACTTGGATGTCGGTGGGTGAAATGATTTGCTTCTGGAGTCCTGTTGGAGGTGGTCAGTCCGGAATATGGACTGCAGATAGTGATGTAATATCAGTAACAACCTCAGGGTTGGTTGTTGCTAACCGTTTAGGAACAGCTGTATTAACTTTTTCATTAAACATTCCAAATGCAAATATTTTGTCTTCTGTTGCCGTAGAAGTGCTTCCCGTTATAACGGTAACAATTACTTAATATTGTAATACAATAATATAATACTAATATAATAATCTAATAATATAATACTTTTATTGGGTTATATAGCAAGCACTAGTGAATATTTATTTATTTTTTTTACTCAACTTATATTCGAGGATTTATTAGGCTTTTTATTTGAAAATGTAATTCTATGTGGAATAAATCTCTCGGATCAGTTATTAAAAAAAAGGTGCTCGAAATTTATGAAATTTTACTTTTTTTTTTTTTTTTTTTATACGCCCAGAAAAAAAATGGACATTAGTTTTTCATTAATAAATAAGATTTATTGCAACAATCTATTTTTAATAGAATTAAAGCTAGCTAAATAATCTCTTGCAGTAACAATTTTTTACACAAACTCTTGATTTGGATTGATGTAAAAAATTAAAAAGAACGAAAAAATTAATAATCTTGTATACAAAATTTTGATAACTTTACTAAGTTTTCTCAACTGCCTAGTACTTGGTATTGCCCCTCTAGGCAATACTGAGAGCTCTGGTATGTCGGGGCAGCGGCGCTATCAGGTTTGTTGTCGAACGGCATCTCATTCTTCTTGTAGGGCGATGCGAAGCTCTTGCAGAGTAGTTGGAGGTTGATCACGAGCTCTAACACACCTCTTGATCATGTATCATAGATGTTCTATAGGATTCATGTCCGGAGAACATGCAGGCCAATCGATCACATTTATACCGACTTCCTCCAGGAAGCGGGTGACAACTCTTACTGTGTTTGGATTGGCATTATCAAGCATTAGCATGAAAATGTATCCTATTAATGAAGCAGAAGTTATGACTGCCTCTATGAGAAATTCTTCAACATAAAGTAGCGGTCATTTCGCCATTTTCAACAACAATTGACTCGTGCGGACCTCCACACTATCTCACCCCACCCCTTAATAATTGTCGTTAAAAAGGAGCACTTCCGCTGGTAGTACATTGAATGAAGCGCTGCCTCTGCTTTCTCAACTCGACCGTCTGAAGAATACAGACCAAATCGCGATTCATCTGTGTTTAAACAGCCTCCCCTCCATTGTTCTAATTCCAATGGGCATGCCGATTGACAAACCAACCTGCTTACACGATGATACCTGGTTATTACTGGCCTGATGCTGGTCTCTAGCCATCAGACCTATTTCTCGCAGTCGTTTTCGAACACTTTTAGACCTTTCCCAACTTGTAATAAGTTATTCCTGTGCTCTGTAGCTGTAACACACCGATTGCGTAGAACTGAGAGCGAAAGAAATAGGTTGTCCGAATTCTCCACTTTCCCTAGAATGTACGATTGAAGATGAACCGTGGTTCTTGACAGATCTAAACTTTCTGTCATATATAACGGTATGTCCTTCCTCCGCAAGAGGACGGGAAAGAAGTGACCATTTTTCTGTTAATGAAGTTAAGCAAATAAAGTAATTTAACAATAAAATTAAAAATAATGTGGAAAAAACCAAATCATTACTTAGATATCCCAGACCAAAAAGTCGCATTAAATGAATTCTATTTTCAGCTTTATTCTCAAGAAAGTAGGAGTTTTGGTGATTAAAATATTGTAAATAAATGTGAATATAAATATTGTAAATATAAATGTATATAACTAATTTAAAGTTTTTGTTAACCTAAATATACCAAAGCTACTACAAAGTAAACAGTTACCGTGTTTTTATATAGAAAAATACAAGTGTCCCTTTTGTGTGGCTGAGCGTACATATAAAATAAACTTATTTATTTCGATTTATTTATATATATATATATAACTTTTACTCGGATAACTTGCTTTAAATATCCAGTATTTTTTTTTATTGCCATTTTTGATTAAGTTCATTTGTTTAGGTACAATTTGGTTCAAATCTTCCATCATTGACAAATTCAGAAATTGGTGCAACATTTATAGTTCCAGTACGTTTGGTGAACGAAAGAGAACGACGGGATACTGTCGGTCTGCGTACAGGAAAATGCCATACTGATTATAAAATCTATACACCTTCTCCTTTTTCTTGTGAACTACGTTTCAATTCAGTTTCTGTGCCTTTATCAATTGAAGATGTTTTCTCTGTACGATATAAATTTGATACACAAACTGGTAAGTTTTTTTTTATTTTATAATAATTAAATTTAAATTAGTGTATGCATTTATTACATTCGGTTAATTGAATACGCTTAAATGCTCTGAAAACTAAGGATGTAACAGGTAAAATCTAAAAGGTGCAGCAACATAGGCTTATTGGGCCATTCCCGATTTTTTAGTAGGTGAACCCTCCCCTCCTAAGGAGTTTAAGGGCTTCATTAGTAGATCTTTTTGCGTTACCGTCTCCCAGGTAGCAATGTATCAAAGGTTTCGTATCGCAGTTTGGTTATTGCAACGCAATCAAAAAGCTGGTGGCGGACTGTTTCCTCTTCCTCCTGACACAGTTTGGCCAAGGGTTCCGAGCTTATTAGTATCACCTTGTACAGATGCTTCCTGAACCTACATGATCCGTAAATAACCTTGTGACCAGAGAGATCTGGTTCCATCCAGGCCAAGGGTCGCTTTGGTCCTATCTTTACACAGTTTTAGCATCGTCCTTTTACTCTGCATTGTCTCTGGGCTCACAACCTAGAGCGTCTCACGCTTGCTTCGGATCCAGTTTCTCCGTCAGAAGAGACATTTTATAATGGGTTATGCTCCACCGCCTTTGATAATGAAGGTAATTGGAAAACTTCCTTGAATGAAAAAAATTTCACAGTTAAAAGTATATGAATTGCATTATGAAGAAGTTATGTGTGTGGTTCACAAAATCTTCATTTTTTTCTTTTAATATGCAAGTAGGATCCGGCTCTCAATTAAACATCTTCTATCCATTATTTTCTTCTTTGTTTTTTTTTTTTTTAACGAAATTATAGTTTATCAAGGATTTCGTTTTATTTTAATATTAATTCTACTGAATATATTAATAAGAAAAAAATTACTTTGTAAATTAAAATTACTTTTTAGGTGAGATGGTGTGCGAAATAATGGTAGAAACAGGTCCAACTCATGAACAGAGTATGTTGAATACAAATGTTACTTTACGAGTAACCGTTCCTCATGTTACTCCAGAATCTGCCGTGTTGCAGTTTAATCCAGCATATTTCCTTCATGCACATCACCTTTATTTAAGTCAGGATCTTCCTCAGACTTACCTTGTACTAACCGCTAGCCCTCACATCATTCAGCAAATACAAGTTAGTATAAAAAACATATACTTGAACATGTGAAGCGATATCCATGGAGAAATTTAATTTTGAATTATGCATTTAAAAAATAAAACAGCAGTTGTGATTTTATTGTATATATATATATAAATGATGTGAACAAAGATTGAATAAATAAATGAATATATTTCGATAAATAATATAAATCGCGTCTTTGTCAGCTAATACTTTATAGAGTAAAGAGAGGGGAAAAAGGAATATCCCAGGATTAGAGGAAGTGCCAACTGTAGAAAAACAGTCTTAATTGGATTAACCTTCCTTTCATTCCACTTAACTATATATTGCTCAATCCTTTTCGCTCGGCTATCCGACTTCGGATCCGCAACTCGATTCCGATATCATATTTTCCTTTCACATTATTCCTTTCTTTCCAAACGTTTATTGTTCACGGTGCTTTCTTCTTTTTTCATTTCTTTCGGGAATGTATTCATTTTTTTTTCTATAATCTTTGCGAACTACTTATACATCTCAGTCTTTACTGACCTTGTTTCTGATTTCTTCAGTGTTAACTTTTCGTATGACAAGTGCGTATAATAATTGCAAAAATGCTTTTTGCTGTGACCTAGAAAGATTCTTTTTCCTGATTTTCTAAGGTTTTCCATGATTAATTATTGATTGCAAATTTTTTGCGATCGACATTGTACTTTTCACTGCCGTCTGTTTTCTTCATTTTCTTAGAAAATTGGTTACTCTCTATTTCAGATTCCTTAGTATCTTATAGATATATTTTAACCTGCAGATTCGATTAATTTTTTTTTTTTTCTTCAGATTAAGTTGTAGAATAAAGAAGTAGGCCCTAGCACGTAATACATATATATATATATATCTTGGTGATTTATTTATATGATATATTTCTGAAAAAATATTGTTGTAAAATGATATTGAAGGCAGCACAGCTTGATGTGTTTATTTATACAAGAGCGTCTATAGATGAGCATATGAAATGTCATTTTTTTTCTTTAATTTTTAATTTTTTTAAGTTAAAACATAGTTATTTTTTGATTAAGACTTGCATTTTTTATTATTTTGTTTTATTTATTTTATTTGTTTGGTATTGTAGTAACATTAACCAATTTTATTATTGAAAGCTGGTGAAAACTCTACAGCCTCTTCCGCTTCTATATTCTCCGATTTTTATTGCAGATAAGGGAATCTTGAGAGGAGCAGGCTCTTTAGCTTCAGTATTCTGAACTATTGGACATCCATTTTTCTAAATATGTTGATCTGAGTTTATGCTGCCCTGTATTTTATTATACGCCCTATACTATTGTAGAATAAATCTTTTAAGCTTGATTTAAATGTTTGTTTCAGATTGATTCATCCGAGCCTACTTTCCTTAGATTAGGAATTCCTACATTAAAATTTAAGAATACATACAGTATACCAGTAAGTGTTGATGGATCGTACTGGGCAAGAAAAATCCGTCCTGCCGATCTTTTTGTAAATATATACTCACCCCTCACTCATCAGCGATCGAAGGTATTGTGTACATTTACCTATTTATTGTCAACTATTTATTATAATTCTTGTACAAGGCATAATTAAATAGATTCGGAACTGCTCAAACAAAATAAAAACCATCCGTGAAATTAAGACTCAAAAAAAATACTAACCACTATTCGACATATCCTAATCTTTATCATTTTTTGTTTAAACGTTAATCGGTTCTAAAAAAAAAAAAAGCCGATATAACACATTATGAAATTCACGAATTTCCACCCAAGTAACTGGGATATCTGTTGCATGCAGTTACTTGGATAGTAGCGACCCCACGGGTTACCACAGCTCAGTACTCCATGCACTTCGTCACAACAGTGCAACAGGCGGGTCTCCGTCCCTAGTTGATTGGCCCAAGCGAAGGTAGAAGGGAAGGGATTAGCTCAGTGGTAGCGCGCTGGACTAGCAACGCAGAGGTCTCGAGTTCGAATCCGGCATGCTGCCCTTGATTTCTCTTAGGAGCTCACAACTCACTGTCCGTTGATGAGCAATGTTATCTATAGCTAGAAAACACTGCTTGGAGGCCGACAGTGTACTGAGAAGGCTCCGGGGGACGGGCACAGTAGATATTTCAGGTCGCAGTGCAATAATGGATTTCCGTTCATATATTCATTAAAATATTGACTGACTCTATATTGAAGTTTTGTTTTATTTTGTTTTTTTTATTTAAACACAATGTCATTTATTACTTAATGCAGGTAACGGTCATCTTAGAGAAGGATGTAATGAAGAGTTCCAATCAATTTACTTTTTATTCAGCTGTAACTGATTTCATCTCACAGAGTAGATTCTTGTTGTTGTCAGCATTTGCCGCAATTGCTCTGACTATTGTAATTGGATATTGTAAGTTGTAGTTTTTTTTTTTTTTATTATAATTTAAATTTTTGTTTTTTTGCCATGTTAAGGAAAATGTAAAGAAACTGTCTTAAATTGGTATTAAATTGGGTACCCTGGAAGCAGCTCTCAAATAAATCCAGTTTAACTTGTCCTCTTGTGCCACGTTCTAACCTAACCTATTTGAATATTCTTTCTCAGTCTCTAGGTGAAAAAAGTACTTCTTTCGGATTATTGTTCTTCTGATATCACCAGTAAATCCATGTGCTGGTCATTTTGGATACAAACTTTTACAAGAAAGAGAGAGAGTGTATTTTGTACATTCTCTCTTTCTCTGTGTGGTTGAGTGTTTTGATAATATGAACAGCATAAGAGCATCGAAAGATATTTTCGGTGATAGCCTGCTTCATTTTGTGGTCATCTACCGGTTTCGGACATTCGCCCATCATCAGAATGTCTTGATAAAACTGTGGTAACAGAGACTTGCACAGGAGTAAAATCAGTTTATACACTGTTGAGAAGTATTTTGTTAAGGCCCAAATAGGTTAAGAAGGTGTGCTCTATACCTGACTAAGACCATATATATTTTTTAAAAGGCATTGGTATTTATCGTTCGTTTAAAACTGGAAACATTAGTAATGAGAGATATGCAACGTAAATTACGTTTTGGAGGAAATTTACTTACTAAATAATCATGTTTTATAACAATTTTTAATTCTTGTTCTTCGAGTATAGAAAAGTTTTTTTGATCCCAAGTTTTAATAAACAACAGTAGGATCAATAGAAGGAGGGAGTTACTAAATGATTCACACTAGATTTTTGTTCTTCAAATATTTTATTGTTATTTTTTTATTTTGTAGGTTACGGTATGCGGGAGGTACAAAATACACGCATTCCAACATCAGATCGTAAGTATATTATAAGTTTTTAATAAAAATAATGATTAATTGAAATAGACTGGATGAGTAAAGTTAATTAAAAAAAAAAAAAATCTACTTAGGGTAAATTTGCTGATAGTTGACAGTCATTACCTACTGTTAATTACCTACTTAAATTTTTAATAACTAATTTGTTAAAGAATAATTTGATTCCAAGCTCTTCTATAATTTTTTATTAAAAAAAAAAATTGAACCTCCCATCTAAGATGTAATAGTTGATATGTAGATTTACAAAAGAACCTATGTTGACATGTCATGAACCTGTAATTGGCATATGATATAGGGGAAGTGAACTAGCCATCTTCTTCGGCAATCCTGAAGAAGAGCAATCTCTGTGGGTTTGCAAGCCTAACAACGAACACCATATATCTCAACATGATGCTTGCAGAGCTATTTAATGTAAAAATTTTTTACACGCCTACGCCACTCTTCCTCGCCACCAAACACACTACTCCACTTCAATATTTTACACTATAAACAACTCATTCAAAGCACTAGCATCCAAGTGAGCCACATAAGTCTTCTAGGTGGCCGTGATCTGGCTTTATAGCCATATCACTCTATTCAAATCCCAGGGTAATTAGGAAATCAGTGTTTACGGACTGGGTTCGCTGAAATCAGATGGTGCAGTGCCATTGGTTAGAAGCTGGCACAGAAGTTCCTTGAGAGACCCTTTCAAAAGCCGTATGTATTAAGTGTTTAGAGCTGCTTAACTAGAACTGTGGGGTTAAGAGTTTTAATTGTTTTGATGGCTCGAGATCGTCGATAGAAACAAATAATTGGCTGGTAATTGGGCATTATAGGTTTTGTTTGATAAGGAAGAGACACACTCTTTCAATTGGTTGTTGAATCGCCTATAGCGCGAGCTATATGAAAGGCGCCTCGCTTAGAGCTCTGAGGCTGCCTGTGGTATAGAATATTCTTCTAATGCTAAGTGTCCACTTGTGACAAACTCCCGAAATCAGTCTCAGGGGGTTGTCCATTTGAGATCACTTTCGGTCTCGAGACAGTTTTCTGAGACGCGACAGTCACTGCAGTCAGTTGTGTGATTTGATCGCAGTTTGATTATTTTTATCTTTTCTTTCCTAATGGATTCGCGTCAGGCCATAGCTATTATAATTGCATATAAAAATGCGCAGAAGCGGAAAGTGTAGTTTTTTTTTTAATAATTGTTTTAGGCACCTGCGCGGGCTTATCTCCGAGATTGCTCTCAGGCTCCTATCCACTTGTGACAATAGTCTCGAGACTATTTTGTCACAAGTGGACACTTAGCATAAGTAGTAGAATAAAATAGAGGAGGGGACCTGGCCCTTCTATCCAAAAAGGTTCTGTTGTTAAATAGTAATGGGAATGAAGTGATTTGACAATAGCAGGAATAGGCGAAGTCGCATCTAATTTATTTTATTTAAAACTTACATTTTGATGGTTTTACAATTTTTCATTTAAATTTAAAAAATATAATTCCTAAAACACAGGTTTCTTCATGGGGCTGATTACATTAATATAAAAATTAATGTGGTAATAAGTTCAGTTTAACAAATTCCAAGAGTCATAAATCAAATATTTGTTCTCGCTGCAATGTATATAGTTGATTGGAAAATGTCAGTTAAGCATTTAATATTTAATGAAACAGGCTTCTTTTTTTTTAAACAAGCAAATTTTATAAGGACTAGTAATATGGGTGTAATTATTGTGATTAACCGCTGAGTATAAGTACAATTTTATTTTTTATCTTGCAAGGACTGTTTCGACGGTTTTGAATTGCCATCTTCAGCCTGTTTTTATATTGTACGAGGCATGTCCAGTAAGTAAGTGTACTGAATTTTTGTAGGTTACAAAAATTTTTATTTGAACAAAAAATTACCTGGTTACATTAGTACATATGTAAGCTATTTCTCGACATAGTCACCATTCCTCTCAATACAGGTGGTGAACCGGGGTATTAATTTTTTGATGCCTTCCTCGAAATAGTTTCCCGCCAACCCCTTCGTCCACTTCTCCACCTCCCCCTTCACCTCCTCGTCGGTTGAAAACCTTTTTCCACCCATGTGCAGCTTCAGGGAGGTAAAGAGATAGTAATCTGAAGGTGCTAGGTTAGGGGAATGCGCGGGATGGTCCGGCACATCCCATTTAAACGAGGTACGAAGCAGTTCCTTCCTGTTGGTCAATTCAACTTGTGTTGGTCTGTCAGCTGTTTTGGGACCTACCTCGCGGACAGTTTCCGATATCCGAGGGTTTTTGTGATGGTTTCGTGTAGCAGAGATCTGAAGATTTGCGGAAACATCGCAGAAAGTTCATCCACAGTCAATCTGCGATCGTCACGGAGCGCATTTTCGATTTTTTCCACAATTTCGTCAGTCACAATTGAAGGTCTTCCGCTCCTCTGATCATCATGCACAGACGTACGACCGTTTTTAAACTCGCGGCACTACTTGAACACATTCGTAAGATTCATAGCTTTATCACCATATGCAGCTTTTACCTCATTATAAACCTCAACCGAAGTTTTTCCCTTCCAAACGAGATAACGGATGACGCCGCGTATTTCACATTTGGCGGGAGATTGGATTGACATTTTTCACGAAACATATTGTCGCGTCGACAGTTCTCAACGTACTGACCTGAACCAGTCTCGTTGCGGAGGGGAGGAATCAGGCTTCACGACAGTGTAACCAACATGTCGAAAACCAAATCCCTCCGCCCGTGAGAGCCTCAGTACACTTACGAGTACATACTGGACATGCCTCGTAATGTGGTAGCTACAGGCTGATATCCATTTCAGAGTCGAAATTGTCCCTATGAGACACAAAATAAAATTATGGTTGTACTGAGGTGTCAGTTACAATCATTACACCCATAGTTTAATACCAACCTTACTAATAGTATAAAACTAGTGCTTTTCAACAACAAGTGTACTAAAAATAAAAGTAAGTGTTCGACTGTATGTTTCTGTAATGTCTTGAAAAAAAAAGAAGTTATTCTAGATCTTATTAGTATGTATAACCTTTGGCAATTGCACTTTCTTTTAATAGAAACTAATTTTTTCGGTACTAAAAACAAAACATCAACGGCAGTCAACTATTGGAGTAGTTACCGTGTGTGTTAACTCAGTCAGTAGTGGATAACATATTAAATTAACGAAAAGAATAGATTTTGTTCCCTTATATAATATTAATAATTTTTTAATATAATAATTTGTTTGTTTCAGAATGGTATTTTAGGACACCATCTCACAATGAATTGAGAGAACATGTGATGGCTAATCTTAAACAATGATTATACCTAACGATATTAATGCAATTTGGTGTAAAAAGTGTACATTAACTGATACAATTAATATTTTATGTTTTTAATATTGATTAAGGTTGTACAAAATTAAATTTAAATGTTTTGTTTAATCAGAGCTTGATGGTTAAATTAATTTTTAATATTCAAGTTGGTTTCAGACATGTTCGGATGTTGTTAATAACTTTATAAATATTAAATTGTTAATAGAAAAAGTTTCGTAAATTTCATCGATTGAACATTATTTGTAAAATCACACGAGACTGTAAAATTGCTAGTCTGATGACATATCTGAAAAGTTATTACTTAATATGAGTTAGAAACATAATTCGATTATTTGATGTGATGATTATTAGATTTTACTTTTTTGTCTAAACAAATTGGATTTGATGTGTCTTTTAAATGTTTGAATTTTCTGATATTTGCGGAACATGAAAGGATTGATAAAACTTAAGATGATAAACAGCTTGTATTTATTGTATAAAAGTCAGATTTTTGTCTATAATTGTACATATTATAAAGTAAATATATAGGATTTTTTACGACAACAACTTATACTGCATAATGTTTTTGTTTTTATTTCCAGCTGGGTATTAAACAAATAGCTTGCCTGTTCACTCTAAATTAGATAATTGCTAAACTCGTTGTACTTAGGCGATTTGCGGTCCCTGCTTCAATTTAAAATCTGAACCAAGTCCATTAAAGTATAATCTGAAATGATAATTACATACTTTTATTAACAATCATATCTGTGGTTAATAGTGAAAAGTCAGTAAAATTACAAACATGAGATAAGTGGATATTTTGATGTTGGGGAAGGGTCATAAACATAAAATGTTAACAAGTAAATTCATATATTCGTTGTGAATATTCTTCTCTTCAGGCTGTTTCTTTTACTTCTTTTTACCAGAATGCTAGTAATCGAAGCGATGTGCACACGCGCAGCCAAGCAGCCATCATTTAATAGCCGAACTGGCGGCTGCGCAGTACAGAATCTTGCTGCACATTGGTCCTCTCGGTCTGCACAGCTAGAAGCGAACTCAGATAGATTGCAGTGGCCAAAACTTAAGTTCTGAAAAAAATTTTATTTTTTAATAATTTGTATATATATATATTTCATTTATTTGAATATATCATACAAAAGTACATTTCTAAATATATAAAACAAAAAAAAAACCTCTATTAATGAGCTAATAATTTATCCGTCAAGTTGAACGTTTCCTAAATGCTAATTTCATCATTTCATTTCATAAAGTTATTAATGTGTAAAGTTATAGGGCCATGTAACTTATAGTTTACAGCAGAATATAAGGAGGTCTACTCACTATTCTTTACAATTTCGTGGCAGGCCGCAACTAAGTTATGTTTTATGCTTTTGTTACTTCAATATTTAATCGCAATTTATATAATAAATCTCTCATTTTTAAAGAAAATAAGAGTTTTCCAAACTGTATATAGAACTGTGATAACTTGGTTATAGCCAGTTCGGAAAATATAATAAACGCAATCGTACATTTTAGGGATACTGAGGAATGCGGTCGAAGTCCCGGAAGTGGTCGTAGAAGGGTCAATTTGGAAGAAGATTGTTACAGTCGTGGCTCACTGAGCGCGGTGCTTGTGTGTCACACACGTGTGACAGTCACAAAAGGTACCATACACACTACGCCGGCCATACACACTACGTTCATCGTACGGTAAAACTGCTACGATTGTTACAGTCGTGGCTCACTGAGCGCGGTGCTTGTGTGTCACACACGTGTGACAGTCACAAAAGGTACCATACACACTACGCCGGCCATACACACTACGTTCATCGTACGGTAAAACTGCGCAGGCAAACCGGATGTCGTAGCGTGTGTGGGGATACTCCGGTATGCCGTAGAGGCCCTCAGCTTCGCTATGGTGTTGATGGAAGACGATGACGCACTGGCATTGACGGGCCTTAAGTTAATTTTAAAAATTAATCAAAAAACAATGAAAGGAAGCGAACAAAGTGGTGTAAAGATTGGTTATTGAAAAGGAAAAATTATAGTCATATTGTTTAATGAATGAATTAAAATTCGAACCTGAAGATTTTAAAAACGTACCTGAAGTTATTTGAAATGGTTACTCCTATGGTAGTAAAAGAAGACACAATAATGAGAAACAGTATTTCCCCGCATGAAAGGTTATCAATTACTTTGAGACAGTTAGCAACCGGCAGAAGTTATGAGAACCTAAAATTTTCAGCAATTATTTCACCGCAAGCACTTGGAAACATTATACCTGAAACGTCTGAGGCTTTGTATAAAGAAAAAAATATTTAAAGGTAAGTAATGTTTTTTTACTTTCTCTTACTCCCTACTACGTATTAGGAAGTATTGAAATCGATAGATTATATACTTCCATCATTCAAATAAACTTAATTAGAAATAAATAGATGGCCAAAATTCCGAGTTTTAAGATATTAGTAAACTGGAAGTCCGCCTTTGCTGAACAGTTTTTTAAGTTTTCGACGAATTTCGTTAGATTTGGTACACAAACTATAAAATTTGTCAATTAGAAATTTTATAACTGGAGTAAGAGAAAGTTGTGTGAGTGTTTCACACCAGATTTTTTTCTTTTTGTTAGGTCGCAGCACTTTTGAGGATTAATTTTGCCTCGCCGTTTATTGCTCTTTTATTACTCCATTATGTTACAACTGCGTTTATCTCTTGCTACTTCTAAATTATTATTTCACTTCTTCTTCTTTTTTTCCATCGCCCGCTAGTTCCCACGCTTCCCCACATTTTATCTCTCTTTCTCTCTTGGTTGTAGGATTGTCGGCGCCTTTATCTCTCGGGGCTTTCCCCTTTTTTACTTTCCTTCAGACAACGTCTGTTCCTACAAAATTTCTTCAGTTGTCTTCAATATCTCGCCAGTATTGTCCCCCTTTCCTCTTCTGTTGTTCTACACATTACCATCGTGTGTCGTTCGTAGTCCGCCTTGTGTTCTGTTTCAGATTACCATATACGCTCCTTCGCCTTTCTAATTAATATTAATTACCAGTTAGCAATAAATATTAATTACGAGTTAGGGTAAATATTCGCCTCTTTCTATTTCAGTTATTCCTCTCTACTTTCACATCATTTATTTATATAGATATCACATCAGTTAATTATTGTCAGGCCTAGGTTTAAATGCAACTTATAAAAACACAGTTATCATGGTTGATGCTTATTGAAAGAAAATGAAACAAAATTTAAAAAATATAAAGATTTAATATCACACTGAAGTTATTAAGAAATGCTGCAGCAGAATCTGGAATAGATATTTCAATTACCTGTTCACCGAGCTATAGGCATTTGTTTACTGTAGGAATTGGGACTTTGGAGGTTGGCTTGGGGACTGGAACTACTTAGGGTACTAATTAGTGGAGGTAGAGACAGATGCTGTAAGTGCTGATTGGAGGTAGAAGGATAAGGTGGACTAGGACTTCGTGACGAGACAAAACGTCTCGCATATTGATGTAGGCGTGCTGTGGGGTAAGGTTGCTTAGTACTGCTCGAACATAAGTCATTAATAATTTTTTCTGCTATTATTATTTGCCTTTTATCTAGAGCCCTCAGTTTCAACGCCACATTTTTTCCATTATGATCTCTCTAATCCTCGAGATGTCGCCAGAGTACATCAGATGCTTTTTGATTCTGACTCTGATGTAGAGGAAGATTTTGAAGATGATCCTGACACTGACTGCGAAGACCTGCCTTCAGAAGCAAGGGAAGAAGATAGTGACACTGAGCAGAGTGATGTAAAAGAATATGAAGAAATGGACCAGGAGGATAAAGAGGAAGAAACAATTCACAAAGCTTGTAGAATGCAGAAGAGGTCTAAGTCATTGATACCTTAGAATGGAAGAGAACACCCCTAGATGCAAGAAAAAGACTAGGAAAGCAGAACCTATTAGTCCATCTTCCGGGTGTGAAAGGTGCAGCCAAGGGTGTAGGAACAGTCCTTGCTACGTGGCATTGCCTTGTGAATGAATCAATGCTGAATCGAATAGTAATATTCACTAACCAATATATTGGTTTTCTAAAAGAACAATTTTCCAGGCTCCGAGATGCTCTTCTTACAGACCGAATTGAGATTGAAGCATTTATAGGTCTCTTGTATCTGGCTGGTACATTTCGAGGATCTCGGTTGAATTTAGAAGATTTGTGGGACGCCAGTGGAGATGGAATTGAATCATTCAGGCTAACAATGGGTCTGCAGCGCTTTAGGTTTCTGATGAGATGTATCAGATTTTATGACAAGGAGAGCCGATCTCAAAGAAAGAAAGTTGATCGTTTGGCTGCCGTGCGTGACTTGTTTGACGAGTTTGTAGAAAATTGCCAGACCTGCTATTCTTTAGGTGACTATCTAACAATTGACGAGAAGCTTGAAGCGTTTCGTGGAAGATGTTCTTTTCGCCAATATATCCCTTCTAAACCTGCAAAATATGGTATAAAAATATTTGCTTTGGTGGATGCCAAAGTGTTTTACTCACATAACTTAGAAATTTATGCTGGTATGCAACCGGAAGGATCTTTTGCTGTTTGCAATAAGAGCACTGATGTTGTCAGACGGCTCTGTACACCAGTATTCAACACAGGACGTAATATTACGATGGACAATTGGTTCTGTGATGTGGAATTAATGAAAGAATTGGCAGATAAAAGACTATCTCTAGTTGGAACACTGAAGAAGAACAAATGGCAGATACCCCTAGAGTTGAAATCGGTTGCCAAACGTGAAGAACAAAAACAGCATTTTTGCTTTCAGACGAGAAGGTACTATGGTGTCTTACGTTCCTTCCAAGAAGAAAAATGTTATATTGATTTCTAGCATGCATTTTGATGATCATATTGACCCTGAAACTGGAGAAGCAAAGAAGCCAGAAATTGTAATATTTTACAACCGAACTAAAGGAGGGGTTGACACTGTCGACAAGCTATGTGCTACATACAACGTTGCTCGGAACACACGACGTTGGCCAATGGTGGTTTTCTTTTCTGTGCTCAACATAGCAGGCATAAACGCGCAAATACTATTTGCTGGTAATAACCAAAAAGTGAAACATCGTCGGCTTTTCCTACGTCAGCTTGCAAAAGAGCTTGTCAAACCTCATATGACTCGGCGAGGATTGTCAAATGTTCCGCTTCCTAATACTTTGCGAACGAGGATTCTTCAATAGACGAAGCTATCATCAATTTTATCACACGACAAAGAAGAAGAAGAAGTGCGAGGGAGAAATAATGGAGGCTTGAAAAGGAAACTGTGTGAGAAATGTTATGCTGTTACCAAACGTAGGAAAAATACAAAATACTCTTGCCAAAAATGTGGAGAGTACCTGTGCTTGGAACATATTTATGTGATGTGTAAATTATGTGCCAAAAAAACCCATCTGCGATTCACGAGATTCAGACTAATACTATGTAAATACCATTATTTTTAACTCGTACTGATATATCAGTCCTATTAGCTTGTTTTTTTTCAAAGATTTTTTGATAGGTTTATAGAACAAACGTTTACAACTTGCGAACTTGTTTGGAACCTATTTTGTTATTGAACGTAGGAAAATTGTTTAAAAATTAAAGAATACAGACTTTGACAAGAGTAATTATTTTTTCATGTTCCTTAGTCGAAAAAATGAAACTCTAGTGAAATAACTAAAAAAAAGAAGGAGACATTGTGTATGCACCCAAGAGGTGCATGCGACTATCGGAGTAAGAAAAACGCATGCGACTAATGGAAGGTTAATACCGAGACCCCCACAAAATGGTGACCCCGACATCAGTTACTTTAACTACAAATTAATTGTAATGAACATGTGAGTGCTTCATTTACATCAAATGAACTTTCTATATTTTAAGTTACAACAACATTTGAACAAAAAACATTCATCGTAAGTCCTTCTCTAATTGGCGGACTAGAATTGGGTGATAAGAGACCATCACATTTATTACGCCAAATGCGCGAACTTGCCACTAATACTAAGTCAGACGAATAATTGAAAAATGTATAGCCTTCCTCCGCATGTTCAGCAAATATTATCAATCAGTTCCGATGCATTAGATCAATTATCCGTTATGGCAGACAGAATATTAGAAATACCCTCAGCATCAGGCTGTTTTGCCATATCAAAACGCAATGCTCCATCATCACCTACTTTGGATACTGATCATAACAATACACATGCTTCTCTTAATTCTGATATAGCTCCAGTATTAAATGATCTACTTAAACAGCTTTCTAAATTAACTAACGAGGTACAGAGATTAAAGAGCAATCGCAATTATAGGAGAGATAGATCTCAGTCTAAATCGCGACAAACTAATACTTCTGGTAATGCAATACCTGCCCTATGTTAGTACCAAACAAAATTTAAAGAAAAAGCTACAAAATGCCAGCCTGCACATTTGTTTGTGAGGAAAACTCTCCAGCCCACCGCTAGAGGCGGCTAGTGTTGTGGGCTCTTCATCCATCCGCCTTCTAGTCAAAGATTTAACCACTAACAAATTATTCTTAATTGATACAGGTTCAGACGTCAGTGTATATCCAAGTTCTTTTCTCCACAAACGCAATCGCAGCGCTTACAACTTATACGTAGCCAATGGCTCAGTTATCACTACCTATGGTTTTATTACACTATCTTTGAACTTTGGTCTTCGAAGAGAATTTAAATGGCGATTTGTCGTAGCCAGCGTGTCACGCCCTATAGTGGGTGCTGATTTTTTAGCTCATTTTGAACTGCTGGTTGATATTCGCAATAGGCAACTCGTGGATGGTATTACCAAACTGGTTGTTCGAGGCTGTTCTGCTCCAGACCTTCCAAGTGCTCAAATTAAATCCATCATTGGTTCTACTATTTACCACCGCTTATTAGCAGAATTCCCTCTCTCACTAGACCTGATGGCTGTGCCAAAGAAATTAAACATTCAACAAAACATTATACCCGAACCACACCTGGCCCACCCGTGTTTAGCAAACCACGACGACTAGCACCAGAAAAACTATTAATTGCTAAAAAGGAAATTGATCATATGATACACATGGGTATTGCTAGACCTTCTCAAAGCCCTTGGGCATCTCCCCTTCACCTAGTCAAAAAGCTGGAGAAGGGCAAGATATGATTTCTTGCAATCTGTAAAATATCATCTGTTGTTTTATTAGCCGGAGAAGATTTCCCTCTTCCATCAGATGTAATTATTCCAGAAAATGATTCTCTTTTTCTTTTTGGCCAGTCGTACAATGAAACCAGTTGTTTCTCCGAAAACACTCTCTGCAGACAAGCTGGTTGTTCCTCATATTATAATCTCATATTTACAAACAGTTTCTCTTAACTTGCTATTGTCATCAACCACGCGGTGTGTTTTAGGATTATTTATTATAATTAAAGAGGATATACACCTCACCCTGTTGTCGTGATCTCCAACGGCCCAATATTGATCAAAACATTTTTGACGATATTTTTCTTTGAACCGTTCCAAGTATGGTTCATTCTGCATGGTTTCAAGGAGAGCATTTCCCTTGCTTGTATTTACTTGCCTTTTTCCGATATGTAGGGATGGCCTTTATTTCTCAATTCTTTGTTAATTTGTCTGTCCCTCAGAGTCCTTTTCTTTTGAATAGCTGTATCTAGATCTGTTGTTCCTGCTCATCCCTATAACCTCAGAATTTTTATTCTCCCTTACACATGCAGATCGCTGTTTTCTGCCTTTTTTCCTCGCTTTCAGGCTGGTAGTGGGGATCCTTAACATTTTCATCGGAATCGAAATCAAAACATTCGTTTAGCTCATTTCCTTCCCTTACAGAAGCCAATGTAGATGAACCTAAACAAAATAAATAAATATCGATTACTAATAATATTAATAATAATGTCAATAATATAGATTGGTGACATGGCATACAACATCATCTTCAATGTCTTCTGTGCTGACATCAGGCAAGGGAGCACGCGAAAGAGTGTCTGCTATATACATTTGTGACCCAGGTTTATAGTATACTTTCAGATCATAACATGCACTGAAGACGAGTTGCAACATCAGCAATAGATTTCTTAAATAAAGTAATAAGAGGACTGTAATAAATTGAACACTGAATACATATAAGCGTTTATTTATTAATACACAACTACATAATTCACTCATTAAATAACTATAACATAAGGATTAAACATCATACTAAGATGTCAGATATGATATAACCTGCTCCGGTAACAGTCTATCCCTAATAGCTCCTTCACCAATTCCTATCACAAATCTATCTAATATATTGGCTTCCAAACGTTCGCCAAACTTGCATTTTCCAGCCAACGACCCTAACTCTAACCAACCATTCATTTAAATTCTTGCCTGAATCTCGAAAGGCATTGTAGAACTTGAATCTTGCCGAGAAGACTGAATGGGCAAGTTTGGCGAACGTTTGGAAGCCAATATATTAGATAGATTTGTGATAGGAATGGGTGAAGGATCTATTAGGGATAGACTGTTACCGGAGCAGGTTACATCATGTCTGACATCTTTGTGTGATGTTTAATCCTTATGTTATAGTTATTTAATGAGTGAATTATGTAGTTGTGTATTAATAAATAAACGCTTATATGTATTCAGTGTTCAATTTATTACAAGGACGATGATCGGTTTCAATAAAGACAGTCTGACCATAAATGAACTGATGGCACGCGAAGACAATTGCATAAATTTCTTTTTCAATTTGAGCCATATTCTGTTGAGAAGGCATCAATGTTTTCAGGAGTTTGAATTATGTTTCTTTAGACGATTAAAAATTGCTTCATGACTTCGAGTCCGTTACCAAATAGAATTTTTTTTTAATAGTCCCCGGAGATTTTCAGTTTCTACTGCAAGATTATTAATAAATGGCGACAAATAATTTAAAACATCAAGAAATCTTTGGAGATCTTTGAACATGTAGAGACGGCATTTCTCTAATCTCTCGGTCGTGTTTCATTATCGACAGATACGCCTTGGGCACTGAAAATATGACCTAAATATTTTAGTTCATTCCTGCCAAATTGACATTATTCTATATTAAATTTAAGATTCAATTGTTCTGCTCTTTGTTCCTAGACGACTATTATGTTCCTCTTCCCCAAACAAGTAAGTCACAAAGTAGACTTCCGTGCCAACAATGTCATCAAATGATTCAGTCATAATTCTGTGAAATAATTCAGGAGCGCTGTTAATGTCATATGGATGCTGTTTAAAGCAATATCGCCCAAATGGAGTGTTAAAAGTGCAAAGTCTGGCGCTGTCTTCATCCAGCAGCCTTTATTAGAATTTAAAATTGAAAAATAGATTGCACCATATAGTTTAGAACGAACAGACTCTACTGTAGGAATAGAATAATGAGATCTATAAATAGCTTCATTTAAGTTCCTGAGATCTAGGCAAATCCTTACTTGACCATTTTTTCTCAACAATAATCAACGAGCTAACCCATGAGGTAGGAGCAGTAACTTTTTCTATAACACCAAGCTGCACCTCTGACTCTAATTCTTTTTGCAAAGAAGGTAATAATTTAAATGGGACCTTCCTGAGATGATCTACTTTAGGAGAAACTTGCTGAATAACAGATAAGTGATATCTTTCAGATAGACAGCCCAGACCTGTAAAAATATGTTGAAACTGATTAGGTAGACAATTCAATTTTATATTCGAGTAATTATCTTGCCATGGTACTCTTCCCTCTTGACAAAAATAGTTCACAAACTCTTCCCGAACAATCTTGGCTGTGTTCCAAGTATTTCCTGGATTTCTTCTCTCCAAATTTTCCATGGTACTATTTTCTGTATTAAACCCTTCATTAATTACAATCCCATTTTCAGAATTTTCATGATAGAAACATTTTTGAGTGTTCTATTAAAAAGTTGGGTAATGCACAGGAACTGCTTAACTACTTTCTCGATATTTTGTGGTTCTAAATTAATATGAGTATTAAATATCCGAAATCGTGACGCCATTATGCCGAACGCGTTTTCTACAGTGCGTCTGGCGTGGGATAATCTGTAATTTAAGATTTTTCTTTCACGCATGTTAAATCTATCTGACGAAACGGTTTTATATCATGGCGTAAAGGAAATGCGTCATCTGTCACAAATACATTTGACAAGTTTCTATTAGTTCCTGTTAACGTTTCGCTGCTTGGAATTTATATTTCACGATTTTGTAGTTTTTTAAAGAATGTAGTATTTTGTAGTACACCACCGTCTGATATTCTCCCATTCGTGCAACATCTATGTATATGAATTGGAGTTTCGCATTAACAATTGCCATAAGAACCAGACTATGATGACCTTTATAATTATAAAAATATGATCCACTTGTGGGGGTCCTGGTATTAATAATTGTCAATTAATACAGGTATTCACTTATATTTGAGCACAATATACAAAAAGGTATCCACCACAATATACAATGTAAAATCAATTACACATGTCCTCTTTACTTAACTCTGATGTTACTGTAACCTTACTACTGCTCTCGCTTATGACAGTAATGCCACTACACATACCCCCTGGGCAGTAAAAAAAAAAAAATGAAAAAAAAATTTGAACAATAGAGACTGATGATACAAAAAAAAAATGAAATACAAGAGTTGATAATAACGAGAGGTGGATAAGAATATGAACAATTACAATATCAACTGATAGAAGTTAAAATAATTCAAAATGATAGTTTTTGTTATAGTAAAAGTCACAAGAACTTGGAAGGAAAACGAACCACTCTGCCACTACGGGTCGTTGAAGTCTTCGGAAGTTCTTCATGGAGGGCAGTTTGTGGTTGTGAGGTAGTTACTGCATGTGGAAGATCCTTGTTTTCATTAACAAAATAAGCAGGTTTAAGTCTATCGATGGAAACATCCCGTTTTTTTCCATTGACGGAGATGGTATAATATTTGTCTCGACGTTTAAGTACTTGGTTACGCACCTAGGTAAGGTGGTTGAAGGGATTTCCTCATCAAATCTTGCCTAACAAAAACGTTTCCGATAGGTTTTTAAAGACAAAATCTCAATCACAATGAACTTCTCTCCTGTCTTTACTTCTCTTGATGATATCATGAGGGAATTCAGAAGACAAGAAGAAGAGTCATCTGGAGATTCCGATGAATCCTGTTCAGAAACTGAAGATGACATAATCCCTAACACAGAGAATGTAGAAGACATCTTTTTTGTGGATCTTCACAACGATTTTCCCAGCCCTTGCAATGGTGATGATGTTTCCGATGAAGATTTCGAATCTAAAAGAGATTTTATAATTGGCAAAGATTTAGAGTCCATTTGGACAACCACACTGGGTCAAGAGCCAGACTGAAATTAATGCTTTATTTGGCTTATTTATAGATGAAAAGATGATCGAAAATCTCGTTGTGTTCACCAATCAAGAAATAGATAGGAAAGAGCGGAAGTACACTATTGAACAGAGGTATATATCTCCCACCGACTCTGAAGAAATAAAAGCCCTTTTAGGTGTGCTGTGTTCAAAAATTCTGGGTTACACACTAAGGAATCGTTTTCTTCAAGGCTCGGATCTCCATTCTTTCGTTCCAGCATGACTAAAAATAGATTTGAATTCCTTCTGGAATCACTTCGATTCGACGACAAATCGACTAGGGATGAGAGAAAATATGAAGACAAATTCGCATCATTCACTGAAAATTGTCGCGCATATTAAACCCCTCTGAGTACCTAACAGTTGACGAAACTCTCTTGAGCTTTAGAGGAAGATGCCCTTTTAGGATGTTCATCCCCCAAAAACTGATAAATATGGGCTAAAAATAGTTTCAATATGTGATGCGAAAACCTTCTATTTCTTAGATGGCATACCATACATAGGAAGATCAACTCTCAAGGCTCCTTCAGATCTAAAAATACCTACACAATATGTGCTTGCCAAGCGATTTTTTCAAACCAACCGCAATATAACCGCTGATAATTGGTTTTCCTCATGCGAGCTCGATGAGAATTCAGCCGAAAATGGCCTCACCTTCATGGGAACATTACGCAGCAATGAGCCTGAAACTCCAATATGCATGGTGAATATCCGAAACATTCCTGTCCTTTCTTCGCGTTCCCTCATTGATGACCAGAAAACGCTTGTTTCCTTCACTCCTCAGAAACATAAAAATGTGCTTTTACTTTCTTCGATGCACCACCCAGAAGACGTCAATCCATAAACCCGAATATATTTACCAGGGTCACTACTCAGAAGTATTTTTAACGCTTACATGGACTTAGCCATCCAGAGTTCGCGCTTCCCGTAGGTTAGTGGAAAGAAGTATTTCTGGCTGGTATGAACAAGGACGTAACCGAATGGGCAAGATGTTGCATTGCCTGTCGGAAATCTAAAATAACTAGACTTATAGTTACAGAACCAGGAGTGTTTACACAGGCTGGACCATTCGAACATGTTCATGTGGACTTGATAGGCCCTTTTCCTTCTTCAAATGGTAAAACCTATTGCGCAACCATGACTGACCGTTTCACCCGCTGGCCCGAGGCAGTACAGTAGAGAATATTACTGAGGAAGTTGTAGCTTTTTACCAAGTAGGATTAGCAGATTCAGCTACTCAATAAACTGCCCACAGACCAAGGAAGGCGATTCGAGTGCGAACTGTTTCAACACCTTACTTACTTCCTGGGACGCAGAGAATTCGTATAACACCTTATCACCCTGAGCCTAATGGATGTGTGGAGAGATGGCACAGGACGTTAAAGTCCGCAAGAAAATCACATATGGATATTTCAAACATCTTTTACCTACTGTACTTTTAGATCTACGCATAGTCATGCGTGAAGAAACAGGTTTTAGTGTGGACTGAAGCTATTTATGGCCAAACATTGCGATTACCGGGAGAAGTTGTGTCACCCATACCCACAATTTCAAACCTTATTGGATTGGTACAACAATTAAAGCAAACAATGTCTAGTTTCAGCCCAGCTTCATTCCAAAGCAGTAATAGGAATATTTTTTTGCATCAAGCATTGGACACTTGCACTCACATGTTTTTAAGGGATGATCGGATAAGGAAAGCTTTGACATCCCCTTATTCAGGACCATATCGAGTAGTCAGTAGAACCGACAAGTTATGCACATTGTCACCGTCTCTCTTGACAGAGTCAAACCAGCTTTTATTCTGGCAGAACCAGAAGAAGCGAGCACTAAAACTACAACCCCGCAAAGCAGGTATGGACAGCGTATCCGACCAAATGTGCGCTTTTTAGACGCAGTTATTGGGGGGAGCCATGTAGCAGGAGCTACCACCGAATAAATTAACTGCTTGAGCATTGATGAAAGAATCGATTATTCATGTCAGTTACAACAGCATATGCCTTAAAGGGAATGAGACTTTTGTAAAAAAAGTTCAGTGTGGGTGCTCTAGAGTTGTTTTTTTTTGTGGAAATAAGCTGTATAAACAAAAAAAAATACTGTGTAAATTTGAATGGGCACTAGTTTAAATTGTAAGGTAAGCGAGCTCGCTATATTTCAATAATTAAACTGGCCAGTTAATAAATTATTATATTTCAGAAACTCAAAATGCCAAGTGCTTGTAACTTTTTGTAACAATAAACGAATATTGCCTAACGTATCAATTTTAATTACCATAAACCATTAAATATATATAGTTTTTGTTGATATGTTACAGTTAACGGACATCTCAAAGTGTCACTTTTAACTCAGCACCAGATTTCATACAGACATTTCTACAAACTATAATATTTCTATTAATATTAATTTTTCTTTTAATTTTTATTTCGGAACAGGTTTTTCTCTTTATTTTTTCATTTTATTTTTTGGAAAAGAAGGAATTCCTCTATTTTATTTTATTTATTACTAATATTTTCTTTTATTTATTTTATTTCAACTGTTTTATTAATATATTTTAATTTTTATTTAGTATACATTTTTTTTTGTTCCTTAAAAGATTAAGGAATTGTATATTAACAATTAATATACCATGATAAAGGGATAGTTAGTGAAGGACAATAGCACCGGACATTTGTATGGAAGTGACTGGTATAAATAATAAAACAGAAGATAATAATATAATTAATAGAAAAATTAAGGGCATCTAGTTATGGAATATAGAAATGAAGACCTCGGTGCATTCCATATAATTATAGAAAGTGAAAATATCGCAAAAGCTGGCATTTCACGACTATATAACCAATATCAATGGGTAAACTCCTTTTTATCAACCATCCGGTTATTGCTAGATATATTGATGTGATACAGAAATTAGGTGAGGGTAAAGTTATACAATGCTGTCACAGCAAACAAACTTTTCATCTCCAAAATTTCAAAAGAAAAAGGATTTGAAGTGTATATTCCTAATTATATGTTACAAAGGTTATCAGGGGCGTTGAAACTGAGTTGAACGTAGAAGACATAAAAGATGTGCTTAGGGAACAAATTTAGAAATTTTAGGAAATAAGGCTATTAAGCGGAAAGTATCAGATGGTGCGTCAAACGACAAAAAATTAATAAACATATAGTCGGTTTATTTTAATATCAGAGGCCAATCCTTGCCTACTTTTATATAATATATTCTACTTTTATATAATATAATACGTTCATACGTGCAGAACATCGCTCAATGTAAAAAATGCCCGAGATATAATCATTTTGAAGACCAATGTAAAGGCAAAATTAGGTGCGATAAATGCGGTGGTACAAGTAATTCGTAAAAGTGTATGTAGTATTGAGAAGCCCAAATCGCTGGTCAGGAAGAAAAATGTCACAAGTCAAAAAATACTTTTATTTGAGTTATTTATACCTTATAAAAAAAAGCAATTCTATTCGCTAAAAAATAGAAAAATGACACAGGTCTAGTTCAAATTCTGGTCGGTAGATAGCAGTTGTCTATCACTTTCACTTGCTGCGTAGTGTTCACGAAGTTGTCAGCAAGATCGTCAAACTCAGTTTTGTTTCATTCTTTGGGTAGAGAAGATGTACAAAATGCCAAGAAAAACGACACAAATACTGTAAGAGTCTTTGTTTTATACGAATTTTAAGTTCTGTTATCAACAAAACTACACAAATAGAAATATAACATTTTTCATGAAAATAATTTGTCAAAATGGTGCTCAATTTATTTAAACTTCTTTGACACAATAGAGTTATGTCGGTTTTTTTCTTGATAGGAATTGAAGTTATGACCATTTTCGTCATAAAATCTGGTGATTTATGTAACTAATGATTGTTTTTATTCGACATGTGCCATCTTTCTGGAATATAAATTCGGCTTTTGTAAATTTTAAAAATTAGCGACTTGAAGTAGGTAGCTCATCCGAGAAACAATTTTAATTTTGTTTATTAAACCCACTTACGCAGTTCCGATATGGGAACATCAATTAAAATCGATTTTTTTTTAAACATGTTTATGTGTTAAGTGAGGTCTTCTGTATGAATCTTTTACGTTGGATTCATTGAAAGCTGCGGTAACAGTTAGAAAAGGTTTCACGGAGTTTAAAAACCTTATCTTTTCATTTCAAAGTTGATGTTATTTTACTCAACGCGAGCGGAAATGGTAATTGTTTACCAGACGGGCCCCAATGTGGACGACCACCAAACTGCACTAACCTGCTACCCCCACTCTTCCAGCACAGTAACCTTGCAATCCATGAAATCGATAGTATCGACACGCATCTACATTCTCATTATTTAATCTTAACATGCTAGTGAAAGTACTGATATATAGATTCATTTCTTCTTGCAACAATTTCCACACCACCTTGCGGTAAGTGCTCGGCGCGCTTCGCTTTTTTAGCTAGGTGAGCGATCACCAGGCTAAATGAGCTTCTATCTAATAATTCACATTACCATTAATTGAACAAGTACTAATTATAAATTGAAATTTTAATTTAATTCGGCTATTAACTCATTTATCCTATTTAAACCAGGATAAATGAGCTTCTATTCAATCATTACAATTTGGCAACAATGAGAAATTCCGGAAGTTATTAATAAAGGTACATTATGTTGCCGCTTCAAAATTTTAATATTACTGAATTTTTTGTTTTCTATTTATTAGCTCATCTTTCCTAGTCATATTATAACACCTTATCTGAAAGAAATCGTTAACATATACAACACAAGATATTAAAAAGTAAAAAATACAAATTACATGCAAAAATATAAAATATAAACATTGACATGCAAAGGAATAAAAAAAATTGTATGTAGTCATTTAACTGAATGGTTTGTTTCTTTTAAAACAATGTGCACACAATATGAATACATCAATAACGAAAGTGTTCGTTGTCTGCAGGAATCATTGGGGGGGGTACACGGTGGCAACATCTTTGAAATAATAGTGGAGTCGAGTACTGCGGACCGGATGTTGCCTTTTCCAATATAGCTCGGCGAGATACCCCATGAAATGTTCGTCGCGCCTACCATAACGCGGTATCCCACTGCGTACATCGCGCCACATACGTTCTATATTTTGTGTATGCGCCCCAGACTGTGGATCGACAAAATTAATGGAATGGTTGACGCGTAAATATTCATAATCGCGGTCAGTTAATAGTGGGTCGTATCCCCTCCAAGAATCCGAAATTATTGTTGTACCCGGTAAGATTCTATCGCGAATTAATGCCATTAAAGTCGCGGCCGTTCTATTTGCAACGGGTTCAAAGAAGCACTTCTTTGTTCCCCTTTCGAAACACCCGAATACCTATTGCCCTCGGATTACGCGACCCCTATTGTATTTCCGTTTGCCAAATTTCGCCTCATCAATTTCGACAGTAATTCCGGGACCACCCAATTGGTAATTTCTGTCTATCATGACGAAAGTGCAAACTTCGCGGCAGAAGTTACTCCAGTCGACAACTGTGCGGGTAGACAATGCCAATTCATCGGCAATAATAGCTTGTCGGGGATGTTTCAATAACAACCATAATGAAACAAATTCAAAGATTTTTGGAACCGTAAGGTGGGCTTTATTAAAGAAGGTGTTCTTTCGGATGGAATACTTAAACGCGCATTTTACCCCGTTAGCATTAGTTTTGCGGCACCTAAACCTACCTTCATTTGCAATATATTTGCAAATGTGCCCAGAAGGACACGTTTTTTCACTTAATAGGCACCCGTGCCTCTGCAAAAACGCGATGACTGCTGATTCGTCACAGGACAGACGACCAATTTCTAATAGTTTGTATTCGCAATTCTCGCACATTGTTGTGTGTTATCTATAAAGAAATACCAATAGTAACTACTCTATTAAAAACTAAACAATATATAAAACTTGATTAAGTAATCTAAGTTTATAAAAGAAATGTAGAAAATTTGTTCACTGTGACACTTATCACCAAAGGCAGTAGAATCTTAAGTGATACTAAATGACCGTTAACGGCTAACCGATTTAGTTACTGCAGTGTGTGTGTGTGTGTGTGTGAGAGAGAGATTGGACTGTTCCTGAAGGGGTTTTTTTTTGTTAAGAGAAAATTAACTGAAATTAATTGGGAAATATGTAAATAGTGTGTTAAGTCAAATTTGAAGCTTGGATTACAGCCAAGACATGGAACACATGCAAAAAATGAAAAATAAAAATTAAGAATAAAAATGTAAAATTGTAAAATGAAATAGGGGAAAAAATCGATATGTACATTATCGGAATAATGAACGCTGCATGTAACTGTGCTGGAAGAGTGGGGGTAGCAGGCTAGTCTAGTTGGTGGTCGTCCATATTGGGGCCCGGCTTGTAAATAATTACCGCGGAAATAAAGTGTAAGTATTTACTATTTTATTATTGAAGTAGTTTATTTGTTGCGCTAGTTTATCTGTATACTATTGGATTATGTATTGAAATTTATCAAAAAAATGTTTTATATTGCTTATATAACTCTCTGAATCGCAGTGTTCCAAAAATGGAACGAACGATTGGATACGGGTAAATGTATCATGAATATTTTGTTTTTTTAAAGATCTTCAGTACATGACCTTCTCAGTTATTTAGAAGAAGATTGTGAGGCCAGTGGCGTTTCCTTAGGTATTACTGGTCCCATTGATGGGAATATGTTGCTGGGAGAGTGTGAAGCTGACATTAAAAATTTTGAAAATAATCCGTCGCCATCAGATATTGTTGTAACAGATGATTATCAAAATTCGACTAGGACAATTAATCGCCAATCTGGTAGTGCGGAGACCACAAAGAACTGGGTGCAAATGGATCTAAAATCACCCGCTAATTCACCTGACATTCCACAACTTCAGAACAATAATAAGTTTACCCCCCTTGGATTATTTTTTGATTCTGAAGTTATTAAGTTGTTTCTTATCTCCATGAATATAAGTATATGCTTTTCAAAAAGGAGACCTTCAGTTTTCCACAAAAACCAGAGGAGATCAAATTAACAATCGCTATTTTGTTACTCATAGGCTACACACCTCTGCCCAGATATAGAATGGGAACAAAGTGACGATTCACTGAATACTGCTGTAGCTAATTCGAAAAATCACTAAATATTTACATGTGTGTGACAACACAAATCTAAAACAACAAAACATATTCTATAAAAGTACGGCCATTATGGAAAATAACTTATATGCGTTGATGACGCTATGGTTCCATATTTCGGTCTTCATAGTAAAAGGCAACAAACACCTACAAGGAAAGCCAATTAAATTTGAATATAAAATATGGTGTATTTGCACTAGGCTTGGTACAAGCAGAGCCATATCAAGGAGCTAAAACTGGGAATGCTTAAGTAATTTAGGACAAGAAGGTTCCATAGTGATGGATTTAGTTTCTAAACTGCCCGACTGTAAAGGGCGCCTTCCACTGCGAAAGGGTAATGAGCATGAAATAGCTGGGCGAAACGGAGTAAAATAGTTTTGACCTTCCACTAAAAAGAGTTTTACATAAAAGAGGTATTTGCCTTCCATTGTCAGCGGATTCGGAAACCTGCTAGCGGATTGAGCTAAGCGAGAAATGAGATGGAAGGGGTTGGTGCTTCCATTATCAGCGGACTGAATGGTCACCAGTTAGTTCATCATAGCCAGTTGGATCGAGCAAGTCGTGGTTTTCTTTTCTTTTTCGTTTTTTGTTTCTAGTAATAATGCCAGACGATTCCAGTGATGATGACTATATAAATACGATAAGTAAATGCTTGCTACTCTATAGTTATAAGGAAAAGAAGCGTAACAAACCAAGATTTTGGATGAGCAACCATATTAGAGAGAGACCTGTCAAAGGCGATTTAATACGGATATTCTACGATTTACAAGATGATAATCTCTGTCGCTGGTATTCCATAAACAAGGGTATTGTCGCACTGTTTCAATAAAAAGCTCCATTTTATTCAAATACACTACGATACTGCAGTCACAGAACATGTTCAAGAATGAGCTGAAAAAGATATTCGCAGTGGAAGGCGCGCATAAGTAGGGAGGGAGGTAGGGAAGGGCTAGCGGACACCGTTCAAAACTAGCATTGCACAACGTGACACAACGGCTCCTTTTTCCTCGCTCAGTCCGCTCCGCTGACTCATCTATTGGTGGAAGCACTTCTATGAGATGTGGCATTGCGAGTCAACGGAGTCCGTCCCAAATCCGCTCAACCCTGCGACCAATTTTGTAACACTTTATACTCGTTCAGTCCGCTGCGCTCACTCTTTTCATAGTGGAAGCACTTACATGAAGATAAACCTTTGCGAGTTGAACGGAGACCGAACGGAGCCCGCTTTGCTCGCAGTGGAAGGTGCCCTTTAAATACGTATGCTCTTTATTTTGACAATTTTTTTACATCATTAAAATTGGTTGACGCGCTAAAAGAATTTGGAAACACAGGAACGGGAACAATCAGAACAAACAGGGTTGAAAAAGCATCTCTAATGGATATAAAGAAAATATCCAAAAAACAAAGAGGGCTTTATTATCAAATAGCAGATCAAAATTCCGGGATCTCTCTTTTACAATATCATGATAACAACATTGTTACACTTTGTTCAAACAAAGTAGGAGTCGTACCAATGAATCAAACAAAAAGGTGGAGCCGAAAAGAGAAAAAAGAAATTATTCTATCTCAGCCAGCAATCGTAAATGATAACATGGAGGCAGTAGATAGATTAGACTGTAATAAAGCAACATACAGAATAAATTATGGAAGCAAGAAATGGTCTTACTAATTGTTTGCCTTTGCCATAAATGTCTCCGTCAATAATACTTGGCTCCTATATCGCGAACAAGAAGAAAGTAAATCATTAGATCTTGTGGCTTTCACTAGACAAATCACAAATGCTATTTTTCAAAAATATTCGTCGAGAAAAAAATATCGAACGTCCTATGCATTTACTAATAAAAGCTGTAGACAAAAGAGTTTCTGAAGATGTTAGGTTCGATAGGTGTGACCACATTATTGGAAGAGGTGAGAAACAAACTAGATGTGGTACTTACGTAAATTTTGCTAAGAATTTACTTTTTGAAAAAATGAATTTATTTCAAATAAGAACGTTCACATACATACAGAGATTAAAATGAGAATGACAATAACAATGATAAGTCCAATATATAATATATTTGATTAGAGAGCGTGTGAAGATTGCGTGGGCTTCTTATCATGGCGGCAGAGTTGCATAAACAGAAAGATGAAACAGGTGTCCTATAATTCTTCCCTTCCTAGAATGGGACACTGGGCGTCGTGGGAACTCCTGCTGGTGTTTCCTGCAATTAAAAATTTTCTATTTTCTGTTTTTTATTAGTTTTACAATTTAAGTATTTTTTGATTACAATTATACAGATAACAATACAATTATTATGATAAAAATTCAAAATTTATTTATTGCTTTTAAAATTACAATAATTTTAATAGCAAGAGTTCAGTGAACAAAACAATAATAAAATAAAGATATTCTTTTCTTCATCAATTGAAATCAAAATAAACATTTATCTCTTACATTTATATAATATAATAATATTTTTTTGGTTTAAATTATTGTATTTACTACAATTATTGAAAATAACATTTCTGAATTTATGCTTATATCTTACTGTATGATTTGTTTATAGCAACAATAATTTATAAACGAACGTAAATAAATAGCTGTTAAAAATCAAAGTATCTTCCCTATTTAGTTGATACCATCATATATACATATATAAATAATTTACTTTATTCATTATTATTATTATTATTTTTTTTTTTTTTTTAGTGTTTGGTGATTTAAATTATTTCTAATCATCAAACATTTTTTGTATCAAAATTTCTAATATAGTATAGACTAGTACAATTTAAAATATTTTTTAGCATATCAAATTGTATTTGATTATTTATCCATAAAAATTTGCTGAAATATTTAACTCTATATGCATCAAAGCTCTTACATCTTAACAAAAAGTGTACAATAGAATCAGGCGAGTTGTCATTACAAAACGTACAGCAGGTTTCTAGCCTGAATTCATATATTTTATCTCCCATTATTATTCTAGGGAATTTATCACTTGCCAAGCGGGATCTGTGCAATTATTCTTACGTATTTTATTGGAGCATTCACTAAAAAATAAGACTGCTTATTATTATAATTGTTGATAAATCTAATATAACAATTAAATTTTGTATTGTAGAGTTTTTCAATGTCATTACTAGTGAGGTACAATTTAAAAGCGTCAATTAATCTATTTTTATTTCTAATCAATTCACTGCAATCTTGTGATTCCCAAAAATTTATTGCACCTATTTTTTCCAATGAACATTTTAAAGACCGGCACCAAATTTAAAAGGAATCTGATCAAAATGTATTAAATTTAACAGCCTTTCAAAACATAATTTCGGGATACGATCACTTTTCATTTTGAGTAGGATTATCCACCATTCGATCATCCTTTTAAATATAAAGAAATCTAGATGTATTCTACTAATTTCATGTCGTAGAACAGCATCGGGGGTCGATTTTGGAAGTTTTAGTAGAGATTTAAAATATTTTATTTGTACTTTTTCTACGATGTCACCATAAGGAGCTGCCAGATCTCTCCACAGTACAGTAGGACTGTACTGTCAAAGAGAATTCCCTTAGTCTCCCATGAATCTGATTTTCCCTTAGATAATAACTGTTTAACTTTTGTAGATGCCGCTATCCCTAGTGATTTACTATGCTCTGCTGCTTTTCTGAGTTTACCACTAGTTGAGAAAATGACCTCTAAATACTTGAATTCCCTAACTATCTACACTTCCTGATCTTATATCAAGTTGAGTTCACATCGTGTCCGTAAAAATTTTAATTTTTCTAGTAGTTATTCAGTGTTTTTTGTCTTATTTTTGTTACAGTATTGTGAATTCAAATATTGTCTACACTTTAAGCAGTTTGATTTGTGTTAAACTTGCGCCCGTTCGTAGTAATTTACGAAAATTAATTAAGTTAAATTTTATAAGAGAACAGTAAGGTGAGTCAGTTTGAATTTATTTCTTTTTGAACTTTGATCACTTGTGGTTACAGTTGAGAATCTTATCTTCTATCTTTTGTTACAAACAAAAACATTTTAAAGTACATCACTATGGCCAAATGTGGTAAATGTAACGTCGTTCTAAAGCGCGCTACAAACATTTCACACGCACAATGTTCTAAATGTAAATTATTGTTTCATTTGGAGTGTGTTGGCCTCACGTCGGACGACTGGTCTACATGAAAAGAATTAAATAAAACGTGGATATGTGCTGCTTGTAATAAAGATATACGAGTTACTCGCAGTGATTTTACACCAGCATCTCCTGTTGCCTCTAAATCACCCTCTGTTAGTGATGTGTCTACATTAAAGGAGGTACTCATGGCAATTCAGAGTAATACCTCAGCTCTTAATAATTTTATTGAGAGTCAGAAAGTGCAAAAATGAGGACATTTTGAAGTCATTAGATGTTTGTTATAGTTCCATACAAGAGAATACTACTCCTATAAATACGCTAAAGACTAAAGTAGATTCTCTCATTGTCCAAGTAGAAGCGCTCAATAATGAGAAGAAGGTGCTTGAAAGCAAAGTGTCAGACTTACAGGTGGCAATTGAAGTGTTAAAACAGGCTTCAAGAGACAAAACCGTGGAAATCCACGGTATACCGTTGGTCCAAGGAGAGAGTGTGGATGACCTAGTAAATAAAATAGGTACAGCTCTGGATGTTGACGTCAGAAAGGTAGATTTTGTTTATCGAGCAAGATCAAGTGCAAGTATTATCGATCCTCCACGACCACCTCCCATAATAGCTACCTTCCTAAGACGGTGTACGAGAGACAACCTCGTTGCTAAAAGAAAAGTTAAAAGGGATTTTTCCACTAGACACATTGGTTGGGCTACACAGGAGAACTACATCATCTACATCAACGAATCTCTAACCCCATACTTCAAGAAGCTGTATGGTGCGGCTCGGACTGCTAAAAAATTCAATATTATAAAGTATGTGTGGGTGAAAAATGGTAGGGTGCTTATTAGGAAAAATGATGGCGCACCTGTGATTTCCGTTTGTAAACCAGATGACATACCATCTCAGTGAGGCTTAATAACCGTTAAATGTTTTATGCGCATATGTATTAATTTAATTTTCTTGTCATCTGGCTATTTGTTTTATTACACGTATTTTTATACAAAGTATTACAACTGTTTAAAATTACATCTTTTTAGTTACAGTATATTTTATTATTACATTATTTAATTCTGAATTTAAACTTACTGATTCAATGTACTTATTATACTGTTTACTTTTACATCTTACTGAAAAAACTATTACAATTATAATAATGGAAAATTCATTAGTGTATTACATTATAGTCAATCAAATATTAGTTTCACATATTAATGAGTATTGTTACTTTTTTTCAAAACAATGTTATTATATTATAACTTTCTTTATAATATGTTAGATAATTTATTAGTGTGTCATGTTAACTGTCAATCATTGGTTACACATATTGATGAATTCCGTCACTTTTTCTCAAAACATTTTTATCATATTATAGCTCTCTCAGAAACTTGGTTAAAACCTCATGTTAGTGACTCAGTGGTAAATTTACACAATTACAATCTTATCAGATGGGACCGCTTGTGGAAAGTGGGCGGTGGTGTTGGCCTGTTTGTTCATTATTCGCTGCATGCTAAAATATTAGCTACTTCTCCAGAGCAATATTGTTCTCGTCCAAAGTTTCTTATTGTGGAAATTGCTGGGCATGCAGCTTCCAAATTATTATTTACTGTTTTATATCGGCCTCCTAAAATTGGATTTATTTCTGATTTTGAAAATATTTTTTTGCAATATAATCAGAATTATAAACATTTAATAATTGTGGGTGATTGGAACACTGATATGAATAGTGTTACATTTGATAGTAGTTATGTTAATAATTTCATACATGAGTGTAATTTATTTCTTGTTCCTTTCTATCCTACACATCATACATCTTCCTCACACACTTGGTTGGATACCTTTATCGTTTAACAATTTTACCATAAATGCCCACTGTTGGGGACCAACGTTTATTGATTAATTGAGGCTCGTTTAAGGAATATGTATTTTTTTGTAAATTTTCTAAATTATATTCTTTCTGTATTTTTGTGTATACTGTATGTAAAAATATCTGTATATTTGTAAAAATAAATAAATAAATTTAGTAGCAAGCCATAAGTTCTTTTTAGAACTTCGGTTATTGGCCACTGGAGGTGCTGTGAGCTAGGGGGGCGTCTGTGGGTGCGAACCGAGCGGGCCAGTGAGAAGGCGAGATTTGCACTGCACAGCCGTCGCCCGGCTATAAAAGAAGGGCCGCTTGGCTGTTTAGATCCATTCAGTTTACTAATCAGCTACAAGGAACAGCTCTAGCAAGCCAGTGGGACAATAGCCAACAAAAAAGAAAAAAAAGGAACAAAACATTGAATAGCAAGCAAGAGTCGCACAGGCTGCAGGTTGAGAGATAGCACTGTTATCTTGTTGCCGCGTCTCTGATACGCGGAAGGCGGTAACACCCACTTTATGCAACAATTCCCATAATTTCACATGCGACAGGGAATGAAATGCCCTTTGCAGATCTACGAAAATTCCGTAGACTTTTGCTCTTTTTTTTCGTAAGTTTAGGTTAACTAGAGCCGATAGAGGGAAAATACCATCTCTGCAACCCCTTTCTTGACGAAACCCCATTTGTTCATCAGGTAAGATATTTCTACTTTTAGCCCAATCAGTTAGTCGTCTAGTTAATATTCTTGTAAATATTTTCACCATGTTGTTAACAAGGGCAAATGCCTCTATAATTGTCCGGATCAAGGGGATCTGCTTTTTTGTAGATCATTTTAAATTTGATCTTTCCCAACTTAAAGGAATTTTTTCTTGCTCCCACACTGTTTTGTAGAGATTCAGTCGGTAATGCAACCAATTTGGTGGAAGTAATTTAAAGCATTCATTTATAACGCCATCGTTACCAGCCGATTTGTTAATTTTAGCGCTTTCTATACTTTCAATTAACTCTTTTAGAGTTAATTCATTATCTAAAAATGGGTGGATGTTAAATGTAGGAGTGTATGAGGTTAGTGACTTAAAGTTATGAGTTTTTTCACGAAATTTTTCCCAAGACTTTATTTCAACAGGGTATTTTTGCGCAGTAATTCTACTTTTTAAATTGTTTTTAGTGTTTTTCAATTTCAATTTAATTGTTTCGAAATAATTGGTTTTTGCGGCCAATATAATTTTTTTAAATAGTTTTTTAGATTGAACATACCTACTAACAAGATCTTTTTTGAATTCAAATTTCCGGCAGATTTTATAATTTTGTCTGACATTAGTTTTTACAGGAAAACAATCTTAATTAAACCAAACTTTATTTATTTTTCCTGAAATGTTTATTTTTTTCTTGGCAACTTTCATCCCGCTATTTGTTAATGCCTCTGAAAGTGTTGCTATTAAGTTATCATTTAAATCGTCCACTGCAGTGCTATGGAAGTAAATATTTTTAGAATTCATTCAAATTTCTTTAAAATGTTCCGTATGTAAGGGATCTTTGTGAAAACTGTAATAAGTTTGTTCGCTATCGGAATTATGTTGACAGCTCATGTTGGAGGAAAGAGTGTCTACCTTTAATACTATTGGCAAGTGATCAGAAATTTCGAAAATGTTTAACACTTCAAAATCTAAGTAGGAATCAAGAAGGATTGGGTTTACCCATATTTGATCTATAACGCTACAACCATTTCGTGCAATATACGTGTAAGAAGCCGGATGGTCTTTACAAGATCTACCATAACACACGCATAACCCATAGTTTTCCATAATTTTCAATATTCTACTGCCTTGATTATTTACAACCAAATCTAATGAACTTCTAGATCCATAGAAACAAGAATTATGAAAAACATCTTCATCAAAAGAATTTAAATCTGAAATACGCCCATTAAAATCGCCAGCAATTATTCATTCACATTGACTACAATGTATAAATATTTAAATAAAGTTTCATTGAATTTTTCAAAAACATTGCTCTTTAAATTAGGTTTAAAATAAACTGTTGCTATGATAATTGTTTTGTTATTGATTCAACATTTTTAAAAAATTCAAAAATTTGAGCGATCAACAATCTCCACCTCCCTGACAGATGCTATTTTAGTAAATATAATAATACCTCCAGAAGGACGGCCAAAATGCTCTTTTTTATCTGCTGTTACTTGAGAGCTATCATATATTCAGAAAGAAAATCAGGGAAATGGTGGTCGTCAGCCAAGTTTCACACAGCCCGATAATATTTAATTGATTAAAAATACTAATATTCTCATTGCAATTCATACAAGTTTCCATACCCATTGATGTTCCAGAATCCGATTTGAAATCCTTTATTTGAAGGTAGCTGATGTTTTCTATTTTTATTTCTTCTGTGAGGGACGAAAAAACCCGTCAATTTTCTTCGAGCTTGTTGTGTTCTTAAGCTTCCTCTTTTTGCTGTCTTTACTCACTGCTGATATCTGTTGCGTCTGATTCATGGAGTTTAAATTTCTCAGGTATAACTGAGTTTGAATTCAAACATTCATTCAGGTCGAATTTATTTCTAATTATTTTCGGAGGAGAATTTTCCGAAGTTCTCACCAAA
Organism: Triatoma infestans; assembly: GCA_011037195.1. Taxonomy (NCBI): domain Eukaryota; kingdom Metazoa; phylum Arthropoda; class Insecta; order Hemiptera; family Reduviidae; genus Triatoma; species Triatoma infestans. Next base: position 1,669 of record JAAEAF010002719.1, on the reverse strand, counting down.
ACTTGTCCATTCCTTACCCATACATATTTCAATTCGTTGCATCTTTTGTGAGTTCTCGCTTGCTTAAACAAGAAATTCAGTTCAGGCGTCAAATATTCAGATATATAAACAGGAATAACAGAGGTTCCATCCACAAACATTTGAGATTGTAAACGTATTTTATTTTCTCTAAGCAATTTCAAAAGTATTAGTTTATCAGAGACATTTTCCGTGGTAGCCTGCTTCATTTTGTGGTCATCGACCGGTTTCGGGCGTTCGCCCATCTTCAGGATGCGTTATTCAGACAGTTTGACAACACAGACTTACACAGAGCAGAGTTAGTTTTCACACTCTGAGTGTTTGAGAAGATGGGCGAACGCCCGAAACCGGTCGATGACCACAAAATGAAGCCAGGCTACCACGGAAAATTTCTCTGATGCTTTCCAGCTTTGCGGAACCAACCACCACAACAAATATTATTTTATATTTGTTCTTTAAGAATTTTACTATGATAGGCGGAGGATATTTGTCGTTTCTACTCTTCATATGAAAACAATCTTGTGAAAAATCTGGGTTAAATTCAAATTTGATATGTTTACATATTTTATCAACAATTTCTAAAAGATTTTCATTTTCAGTTTTAGGAAAGTTTGAAATTTTGATTGAATTATAGCGGGATGGATTGTTTTAACTGGAGTAGTTCATCTTTGAGTCGAATTATTATGATAAAAGTATTTACAAAAGCATGATTATTACTGCTATAATCTAAAGTTTCTATTTAGGTATTTCTTTAATTACCATATTTTGTTTATTGATTTGTTTTAAATCAATTGTCTTATTGCTAAATTGATTATTCTTTAAAGTGAAGTTAATACTTAACAAAAAGTGATTTCCTTAGAGGCTAAATGATAATTATTAATAATACAGTTTTTGTCTGTTATAAATTTATATATTCCAATTATTTGTTTATATTTATTAAAGTTTTTACATTGAATATTGAGGCTCTTTATTTCATTTGCTATAATTATTACAATGAGAATTCTCTATTTTTATTATGACAAATCCGTCATTTATCTTATGATATTTACATTGTTTATTATTATTATTTATGTTTATATTATTTAAACATTTGTCTACTTCAATGATGTTTTACAAAAATACTTTAATACATTTATTAGTCGTTAATAGACCATTACACTTTTTTATTATTAATTCTTTATTTTCATCTAGTATAAACATTTCTTTATTATTAATAATAGGAATTGCGGCTAAAAAAGCCTAATCATTTTCAAAAAATGTGTCGTTCAAAATTTGTTCGCATTATTAATGCCAGTAGCTCAGCAGCAGTCAAGTAAATATACCTGTTGAAAATAACTTTGAAGATCTTTTTATAGGTCTTCTAAATGGCAATTCTAATAAATCGTGGACATTACAACTTTCAGTTAATGAAGTTACTGTCCAATGTCTTTTGGATACTGGGAGTCAAGCAAATATAATGTCTTTACAAGTCTTCAACTCACTGAATATACCACTTGACCAATTACAGGAGTCCAAACAAAAAGTAAATTCATTTACGGGAGATGATGTACCTATAGTAGGCCAAATTGACTTAAACTGTAAATTGAAATTGCAAAATCAGTCTCAACAGGTTAATATAAATTTCCTTATTGCAAATATAGGTTGTCCAACA
>JAAEAF010002718.1:0-46381 GCA_011037195.1 Triatoma infestans | reverse complement strand
GGTCTAGATTCACTTAATTATCATAATGAAACAAATTTAGTCAGTAACAATGCTGATTATACAGAATAAATGCTTATTTAAAGAAGTATAAGTTTTTTAAAGTAAAATATATTGCACTTTATTTCAAAAATTTTAATACTTCATTTTAGAATGTTATTAACCATAATATGGATGCCGCTCAAAGATCAGAGGTCGCATCATGTTTATTTGCTGATGCTAGTGTATGTGACAATATCCCTGATATTTCACACTGTACTTTGAATTTTAGTAGGAATGTTAGTATACCATTACAATATTTTTATTTACATGATCTACCACTTGATGAGTGGTCAGATAATAGAGTATACAAAGATGTTAATAAAAGCAATGTTTATATAAAGAAAAAGAATGCTAGTAAATATAGTAAGTTCTGCGTACGTTATAATGTTAAGTGTTCAGGTTATTGCGAAAGCGCAAATTATAATGAATCTAATATTCAAGATGTTCCAAAAATGTTAATGGAGCAAAAGACGATTAACAGACCTAGTAGTTTATTCATTGGTCCAATGTGGACTGCAGCAGATTTTCCCAAGGATCAAATACAAATGCAATTGTATAATGTACACTTTGAAGTGTACAAATATGTAATATATGAGTTTTTTGGCAAAGAAATAAATTAATTAATTATTGCATTTTTTGTTTTTTATTACAGAATGCCTAATCCCTTACTAGAGTGGTTTCAAGATAGTTTTGGTGAAATTTTAGGAGGACCAAACAACTGGCCAACATTTGTGATTGAAACTGTTTTTTGTAGTGACTATTCATATAAACATAGGGCAATTATTGTTTGTTTTTGTGTGTTGAACGGAATCAATTTAGATATATTAATAGATTTAATTAAAAGTTGTGGTTTGCAACATTTAAAACCAAATCAGGAAAGAGAATTAATCCTTTTAAATAAATATTTTACCGACCACCCAAACTCTAATTTTAACAGATCGAGATATTCTTCATTTGATATAATTAGGCGGGAATTTTGTGATTTGAATGGAGTTCCTGTTTATTTCCCGCGCTTGAGGTTATCAAGAGAGATAAGCGCTATCTGTATGTGGCATTTGGTTAACATCGGCCTTATCTAACCGTTACAAACATGATGAGTCAGGCGCGGGAATGCAGTAGTCGTGGTGGGGAGTGCGCACCGCTAGCCGTCAAGGTCACCAACCGGGCCGCTTTCGTTATTTGAACACCCTCTAACGAAGGGGCCACAAGAGGGGCCAGAAGGAATATAAACGCGCGTACACCAACTTGCGTGCACAGTCGGTCCAAGCAGCGAGACACATCAAGTCGTCATTACTTCGTTACTCTTACTCTTGATAGTGAGGATTTATGTAATGTTAGACAATTGTTTGTTGAAAGTTTTATTGGAGTTAGTGGATTTTGCTGCGCGGTTGAAACAGAGTCTTGCGGTCAAAATATTAAGAACCACCTTCACGCATATTTGGAGTTTGAAGGTAAGGTGTACTTCTCTGAATTGCGTAATTACATATCATGTAACTTTCCTGATTTGCGATTCGATATTCAAAATGTAAAAAGAAAAAAACAGCTACTTGTTTATATCAGTAAATCTGATTTTGATGTGTATACTAATATTTCAATATCTAAGCTTAGTTTCAATTACCAGCTACATAAATGGGCAAATAGTAAAGAAAATTTTAGTGTAGTTGATCCATTTGTTGTTGACCACAGGAACAACTACAAATTCATTGAGCGTTATCACAGTGAGGTAGCTCGAGAGAATTATTACAGTTACATTTGGCCATTTGTAAATATTTATACTGCAAGCTGGGCTAATGAAGTTATAGATTTCTATTTGAATTTTGTGTCTACCATTCATTATCCAAAAAAAAAACATTTATATTTGTATGGAAGGTCTAATACCGGAAAGACAAGTTTAATTAATTTTTTGTGTCGTGATGTTTCACACCTAATCACATACGCTGGTTACGGAGATTACTTTCTTGAGACTCTTAAGGATAATACTAAAGTTATTATTTTTGATGAATTTGATATTAGAAATTATCCTTATGGAAAACTTAAACAATTATTAGCTGAGGAGCATTTTGCGTTAAGGAAAAAATATACTTTGGATAGGATTGTTAAACATTGTGAATTAATTGTTATAATATCAAATAATGAACCATTAATGGATGATGCGTTTTTGAATAGGGTTCAGGTTGTGTATGCGGATGTACCGTCGGCAGATTTCAGCGGCCAAACGACGGCTGTTCACGAGAAAGCGATACTCGGGATTGCGTAGACGTAAGCCGCAATTGTCAGTACGAAGAAATCGTATCAAGTATATTCGCCGATATCGCAAGGTTTTTAGAAGAAGAAAATTTGCTGCACGATTTAAATCTAAGTTAGGGAACAAACCAATAAGGTTTAAAAGTGTAAAGTCTTATCAATGTACTAGAAAATTCGCTTACGGATTTGGTTTGGATTCACTTAACTATCACAATGAAACTAATTTAATCAGTAACAATGCTGATTATACAGAATTAAATGCTTATTTAAAGAAATACAAGTTTTTTAAAGTGAAATATATTGCACTTTATTTTAAGAATTTTAATACTTCATTTTACAATGTTATAAATCATAATATGGACGCCGCTCAAAGGTCGGAAGTTGCATCATGCTTATTTGCTGATGCTAGTGTTTGTGACAATATCCCTGACATTTCTCACTGTACTTTGAATTTTAGTCGGAATGTTAGTATACCATTACAATATTTTTACTTACATGATCTACCACTGGATGAGTGGTCAGATAATAGAGTATACAAAGATGTTAATAAAAGCAATGTTTATATAAAGAAAAAAAATGCTAGTAAATATAGTAAGTTCTGCGTACGTTATAATGTTAAGTGTTCAGGTTATTGCGAAAGCGCAAATTATAATGGAGAGAAATTTGTAAAACAAAAGCTTGTTCCGCTCTTCCCAAACAGATCGCTCGAGTCGGTTAAAGGCGATCGACGTCGTCATGCGACTTAAAGCCTTAGTAGAGGATGCGCTACGTGAACTTAGATCGAGTACCGCTTTTTTGCATACGTCTTCTGACGATTCTGGTGAGGAGGTAGATTCGTCTCCTCCTTCTACCAGATGTTCCTCTTCTGCGGAATAAGAGGGCCACTCCAACAATGCCAATTCTACAGCAATGAAAGACATACGTTCTTATGTCATCCCCGGAGAGGCTTCCATGCTGAAAAGCTTCGTAGCTTGGCGGCACGAGCTCTCGATGGCGACATCAGTGACGAAAGGTAGATTGTTGCGGTCCTGCTTCCCGGAAGCTAGTATGGAGCACTCTCGAGGAAAACGTAAGAAGCGAAAGCATAAGCGGTCGCGTACGTCTAAGAAAATGAGCTCGCACAGTTAATGCAAAGTACTTCAGGGGTCGACTGTGACGGCTGCTCTCCTTCGAGAGTCAGTAGTCCCATCTCCGAAGAAGTTCTCTGCGAGCCCATCGATACTCATGATGTCAGCATTTGGAGTGTTTCGGTTCGCTCTGCAGCCGGCCCTGACCAAGTCCCGGCTCGGAAATGGAATGCGGTTCCTGCAAAGCTACAGGCTCTATTTTTTAACATAATTATGATGCAGGGAAAATTACCGGGGCCTTTATGTTCCCCTCGGACTATTTTTCTCCCCAAGTCAAACTTACCCGGATCACCCGGGGGCTACCGACCGATTTCGGTCACTTCGCTAGTCGTAAGGTTGGCTACTTCTTAGAGGGTGAGCGAGTGTCGTGCCTTGGCTTTGCTGACGACCTAGTCGTCATTACATCTTCGAAGGTGGGCATGAGACAGCCCTCAAAAGGATTGAAGCAGCAGCAGCCCGACTTGGTTTGCACTTATACCCTGACAAATGCCCTGCACTTTCCTTCATTCCAGATGGCCATGCCAAGAAGCTCAAGTTTGTTACTGATCCCCAGTTTTCAATTGGTGGATCAGTATTGCAACAATCCACTTCTATATCTCAATGGAGATATCTTGGGGTTGATTTTGATCAGAAAAGAGCGAAGACGCTTGAGCTGGACGATTCTGCTGCGCTGGAAAACCTTTCCAAGGCACCATTGAAACCTCAGCAGCGTTTTGAGATCCTCAGGACAAATTTCATCCCGCGGTTTGTTCATGGCCTTGCTAATACTTTGTACATAGTACTTGCTAATATAACTGATGGCAGACTTCACCAACTCGACAGGCAGATCCGACGTCATGGACGTGGGTGGCTACGGTTACCCAAGGATGTAGCTATGGGCTTTTTCCATGCGCCAGTAAAAGATGGTGGACTTGGAATCTCCTCTTTGAGGACCATGATTCCAGAGCTCACCTTAAAAAGACTGAATAGGGTCCAATCATCGGATTACCCGCCTGCGTGTGCTGCTTGGCGTTCGCACCGAGTACAAGCAAGATCGACTGGGCAAGTCGTATGTTGCAGCGCCTACAGATCCCTCTCGATGGGCCTCGGTCTAATCGCAAGGGCTATTGGACACGCAGACTATACGATTCCGTCGATGGGTATGAGCTAAAAGAATGCTCAAAACCGAGTAGCTCAACAAGATAGATTGCAGCCGGATCGCATGGAATCCGAGGGCGCGATTCCATCCAACATGTACATGTTTGGATCAATTCATTGTTAGGTAGAGTCAAAATGACTAGAGGAAGGAGACGAGATCCACAATCGATATCTTGCAGGGTAGGCTGCCCCGAGAAACTTCTGCACATATAGTCCAGCGTTGTTTCCGCACCCATGGTGGTCGGATCTTTAGACATAACGCTGTGTGCAATACTCTTGCTTCGGCTTTATAAGCTGTTGGATGGACTGTCGAACAAGAGCCAAGAGCATTAAACCTTTGACCCCTCATATTGCCCACTTGAAGGTAGTTATCAATGTACAAAATATTGATGACCGCTGCTTCCAGTATGCCATTCTCTCCCGCCTCGTAAAAATGAACCACAACAAGTTAGCAAATATGCTATCTTAGAACACAGCTATAATTTTGACTGCATTTCCTTCCCCACTCCTCTCCAACAGGAGAAAATATTTAATAAATATAATATAAGTTTTTTACCTTTTGAAACATGTACCCTTTGAAAGTGGTAAAACAGGAGAAAAGAAAGAACATCACCGTGACCTCCTTATCGTGTTGCCAAAGAATATGCCCAGAGATAAATTTCTTGATACGGCAAAATTCTTCCCCGCCGACAAGATGGAAAATTTATGGTGGACGTATTAAAATAGAACTGGTGACCGACGAAGGACGTCTAGGAAACCCACTGCAAATCCTACTTTCAAAGACAGGACTATTTTACTCATAGACTTTGGTAGCAATACATATGGACTTGGAACCGACTTGGGTCGTCATGGCCATACTTGATCTGTCTAAAGTCCGGATGTACGACTTTCATTACAATACAATGCTTAACAAATACGGAACCTACAAACTTAAACTGCTGTAATAGGATCCAAAGAGAGGGATCCAAAGCAGAGAGAGACACACAAAAATTCACACTCGCACTCACTAGTTTAGGCGAAACTAGAGTGGGAGAATCTGTTTAAATACAGCTGCGTTATTCTTCCGAGAGTCTTTCAACAGTTTTATACAGCAATCACATCGCGTGAACAACCTTTCTCTTCACTCACTCTAAATCTCTCACTACCATTTTATATATTCATGTATAGTCCAGGCAGTTTGTGTTACTTTTCTTATTATGTTGTGTTCAGCTTTATTTCCAGTTTATTATCTCATAAATCCAATTCTCTCCTTCTAATACCCATTATACTGATCTAAACGGACACGGAGTGTTTTATCAGTAACTAAAATTAATAAAAAATTAAAAAATAAATCAAAATATTGTGGTAGGGAATTTTCATATTTATTGTAGCGCAGCCACTGATTGTCATCTCGGTGAGAAAGTAGGTACCTCAAGTTAGGAAGCTTTTCTTCCAGTACTAGTGGGAAGCACTGACTCTTGCTCTTTGCAGAAGAATCGAGAAAGTTCCAGACCATTCCCTACCGGTATAATTAGTGGGACCACAGAAAGTTGGGAGAGTTTTCTAGTTACAAAGGAAGTGTATGTTTGTGGAAAGTGTATAAAAAGTGAACAAAGTGAACTTCTGTGGCTTAAACTGTGAAGTAATTATTATTAAGTTTTGTATTTTGTAATTTATTGTGTACAAATGTAATTTATTTTGTAATAAATGTAATTTATTTTGTAATTGTTATTGTGTAATTTATTGGTGTTTTCTTGATTGAAGTTTATAGTATTTTTTCTATACGAACCGACTTAAAAATAATAGCAGTAGCTAGTCTAGAGGGAAAAACGTTACTATACGTATAAATGCAAAAGATCACTATGAACAAACTTATCATTGATATCACTAGAACAATCTGTGTTATTATGTTACTGTATTAGTAACTATTCTAATATTTAAAGTAGTTAGTAAGAGATGACTGTATATAAGCTAGGCCCAAGCAGTAGCAGCACTTAACACTGGTAAATACGACCTAGCACTTAGCAATACTTCACACATCTAAGATAACAGTTCCTTTTTTTAAAAAAAAAAAAATATTAATAAGATTTGATATTTCTATATTATTAGAATTTTTTTTTTTGACAAGAGATAATGTTAATATTTTTGATGGGGGGGGGGATAGCTTTATTGTGTTCATTCAATAAAAAATTCTGCACTTGGTTAGTCACTGGCGGCGAGCTCTAAGGGATTAGATCACTTCTTAAAAACTTAGTACTATTTTGTTGAAATTGATGGGGTGTATTTAATTTTAGTCAATTGTACTACAACAAAATTTTTAGTTTATCCTATCTTATATCAACTGCAATTTTTGGCAGAGTGCAGGAATTTAACTTTTGATTAGTGTTAGTTATTAAAATATATATATAATTTTTCTTTTTTTGTTTTTTTTAATGTATACTAGTTTTTATTTCTTTAATTTTTCACGTAATTTGTTTTTCATTTTTAATTATTAATTTAGTCCTTTAATATTACTTAACAATTAACTTTTTCTTCATTAATTTTAAAAATGTAGACAGACATTAAAAATTATCATCATTTTTATATTCAAATACAGTTATTATATACTTTACTGTTTCAGAATATTTACTTTCCCACTTTTCTGTATTTATTTATCTATACTTGATCTACATTTTGTATTTTCCATTTTTCTTTAGCGTATTATATTAAAGTAAGAAAACTTTTTTATTATAATATTAGAATAGTATCTTTGTTAATATGTTGAAAACATCTTTCTCCGGCTGGCGGAAACAATTCCAAGCCGTACATACTATATATTCTTTCTTGATTATTGTAAATTTTTCAATAAATTATTATTATTGTAAACATTTAAATTTAATAGAAAGCAAATGTCTCAGTAATGTAATTAATAACAAAGGAATACAAAATTGTAGTAACCACCACTTTGGTCATCATAACTACATCAGTGACAGACAACAAAGCAACACATTGGATCCCCAGGAATCAAAATTTTCGTGGGTAACGAACTAAGACCGGCTGCGTTGGCTACTCACCTGTCGCAAATATATTTAAAAAAAAAAAAGATTTAAAAATTTCGACGAGTTAAAGGTGAAACTACCGATAGCGCCTTTATGACCAATAACAAAGTTATTTATGAAGACTCATCCATCGATGAATGTTTGAAAGAAAGTTTTACGAAAATTGTATCAAAGATAGATAAGTCAGCACTAAAGGGGAGCGGATGGAGCTTGAAGGAGTTCGACGGAGTCCTTCTACGTACCAATAAGCTTACACCTCTCGGCAGCTCCAGCTTTAAACGTTTGACCCCTCATATTGCCCACAAGAAGGCAGTTATAATTGTACAAAATGTTGATGACCGCTGCTTCCAGTATGCCATTCCCTCCCACCTCATTAAAAATGAACCACAACAAGTTAGCAAATATGCTAACTTAAAACAGCTATAATTTTGACTGTATTTTCTTCCCCACTCCTCTCCGTCAGCTGAAAATATTTAATAAATATAGTATGTCAGCAAGTGTTTTCACCTTTTGAGAGCGTGGAAACATGTACCCTTTGATAGTGGTAAAACAGGAGAAAAGAAAGAAGATCACCGTGACCTCCTTTCCTGTTGCCAAAGAATTTGCCCAGAGATAAATTTCTTGATACGGGCAAATTCTTCCCCGCCGACAAGATGGATCTGGACATAAGAAAAGGCGTGTACACTAGGATTAACACGGACTTGTTCCAAATCTTAGGAGATGGTTCTACCCATCCATTATCGGCATTCTAAAGCATCCTTAACGAATGCCATATCCCCGATGTGGACTATCAGCATGGCAGTCAGTCTGGGAGGCGTTTGAAATTAGAACCATAGGGGGTACAGCGAGCATTACCATAAGATAGACGATTTAAAAATTTCGACGAGTTAAAGGTGAAACTACCGATAGCGCCTTTAAGACCAATAACAAAGTAATTTATGAAGACTCCTCCATCGATGAATGTTTGAAAGAATCTTTTAAAAAATTGTATCAGAGATGGAGAAGTCAACACTAAAGGGGAGCGGATGACCTTGAAGGAGTTCGACGGAATCCTTCTACGTACCAATAAGTTTACACCTCCCGGCAGCTCCAGCTTTAAACGTTTGTACCCTCATATTGCCCACAGAAGGAAGTTATAAATGTACAAAATGTTGATACCGCAGCTTCCAGTATGTGCGGAATAAGAATCGCGGAATATTGCCAATGCAATCATCGCTATGGTAAAGCTGATAACGCTTATCTGAACCCAGAACTAGACCCCTAAAAGGAATCGAAGAATATTGCCTAGATGCAAACAATTACTACGGGTGGGCAGGCAATATCAAATCCGCTTCCTTATGGCGATTTCGAAGCCATACAAGACTCGCACACACTAGACTGGGGCAATATACAAGTAGATCGATCCCTTGGGTGCTTGACATAGAGTTCCAAACAAGTTGCACGATTTGCACAACGAATTCCCCCTTCCCTTGAAGAGGCTGCCTCCGGGGCACATAACAAGAAATTAAAAACATTAACAAACAGGGAGAAGTACATCTACATTTCGTCAACTTGAAGCAAGCCAAGGGTTTAGGTCTCCAGTTAGTGGTGTATATAGAGCGCTGCGATTCAAGTAGCTCCGTTGGCTTCGTACTCATACCGACCTCATTACCGAGATGCGACCGCAGGCGATGAATAACTATGACAAACACTTCTACAAACTGATAGAACGCTGTTTTTGGAAAATTTATGGAGGACGTATTAAAACAGAACTGGTGACCGACGAACGACGTCTTAGGAAACTAACTGCAAATCCTACTTTCAAAGACAGGACTATTTTACTCAGAGACTTTGGTAGCAATACATATGGACTTTGAGCCGACTTAGGTCGTAATGGCCATACTTGATCTGTCTACAGTCCGGATGTACGACTTTCATTACAATACAATTCTTAACAAATACGGAACCTACAAACTTAAACTGCTGTAATAGGATCTGAAGAAAGGGATCCAAAGGAAAGTGAGAGATAAAAAAACGAACAGTCTCACTCACTTATTTAGGCCAGACTATAGTGGGAGAATCTGTTGAAATACAGGTGCGTTAGTCTTCCGAGAGTCTTACAACAGTTTTGTCCTCTAAATCGGCTATGCCTCGTGAGGAAACCCGTAAGAACGGGGAGCTTGTTCTTGCTCAATATGGTAACTTAGAACACAGCTGTAATTTTGACTGCATTTCCTTCCCCACTCCTCGCCATCAGGTGAAAATATTTAAAAAATATTAGTGTCAGTAAGAGTTTTCACGCTTTGAGAGCGGGGAAACATGTACCCTTTGAAAGTGGTAAAACAGGAGAAAGAAAAAAGATCACCGTGACCTCCTTCTGCTGTTGCCGAAGAATTTGCCCAGAGATAAATTTCTTGTACGGGCCAATTCTTTCCCGCCGACAAGATGGATCTGGTCATAATAAAAAGCGTGTACACTACGATTAACACGGACTTGTTCGAAATCTTAGGAGATGGTTCTACCCATTATCGGCATTCTATAGCACCCTTAAAGAATGCCACTTCTCTGATGAGGACTATCAGCATGGGGAGTCAGTCTGGGAGGCGTTTGAAATTAGAACCATCGGGAGTACCGAGCTTTACCATAAGATAGACTATTTAAAAATTTCGACGAGTTAAAGGTGAAACTACCGATCGCGCCTATAAGACCAATAACAAAGTATTTTATGAAGACTCCTCCATCGATGTATGTTTGAAAGAAAGTCTTAAGAAAATTGTATCAGAGATGGAGAAGTCAGCCCTAAAGGGGAACGGATGGAGCTTGAAGGAGTTCGATGGAGTCCTTCTACGTACCAATAAGTTTATACCTCTCGGCAGCTCCAGCATTAAACCTTTGACCCCTCATATTGCCTACTTGAAGGCAGTTATAATTGTACAAAATGTTGATGACTGCTGCTTCCAGTATGCCATTCTCTCCCGCCTCGTTAAAAAGGAACCACAACGAGTTAGCAAATGTGTTAACTTAGGACGCAGATATAATTTCGACTGCATTTTCTTCCCCACTCTTCTCCGTGAGGTGAAAATATTTAAAAAATATAATTTGTGTGTATTCACCCTTTGAGAGCGTGGAAACATGTACCGTTTGAAAGTGGTAAAACAGGAGAAAGAATGAAGATCACCGTGACCTCCTTCTCCTGTTGCCGAAGAATTTGCCCAGAGATAAATTTCTTGATACGGCCAAAGTCTTCCCCGCCGACAAGATGGATCTGGCCATAAGAAAAGGCGTTGCACTACGATTAACACGGACTTGTTCGAAATCTTAGGAGATGGTTCTACCCATTTTTGGTATTCTATCACCCTTGACGAATGCCACATTTCAGATAAGGACTATCAGCATGGGCAGTCAGTCTGGGAGGCGTTTCAAATTAGAACCATAGGGGGTACAGCGAGCTTTACCATATTATGGGTTGCGGAAGTGATCTGGTTAACTCCATGAACTATTCGCAGCTGTTCCGACAGTGACCACTTATGTTTGTAGTCTGGTATCGCGAAGGAGAGTTCATATGTTACTAACGTATCAGTATGCGTCTCTTAATTATAGCTCTCTAGCGTCTGCTGACCAAGGCTATTGCACGCGTCCTAGGGGCGCCGCCGGGATCCGTCGTTGGCCTATATATCCATATCGCCCACGTTCGGGCCAAGTGCAAGATGCCCCCTTTCTGGTTTCGGCCAGATTGGGTTGGACTTCCCCTATGGAATGAACAGGGGGCCTCTCCAAGGCTTCGGCCAACCTACCGACCGCTCAGTATAAGAGGAGAGAGGTAACAAAAGGCGAGAGGACTTCACGGGGGTGTTGGGTTGCCAGCCGACACTCCCTTAAGGTGGCAGGCTTCAATCACAATGATGAAAACATAAATTTTAATCCTGCCGTTTCACGCCCGGGAGTTTCCGCTGATCCGTTGTCTGTGGCGGTGACATCGGTTCTTTGACCTGAGTATGATCGTACTTTCTCCACGAGAAGGGGTTTGGGCGTACATCGCCAGAGAGCTAACAGTGCCGATTATGATCGAGATGTGCAGATCCCTGCCGTCAAGGTCACCTTTTTCTACCAGCTGTGCCTCTTCTGCGGAATACAAGGGCCCCTCCAACAATGCCAATTTTATAGCAGTGAAAGACATACGTTCTTATGTCTGCTTTTGGAAACTGTCGTCTCCGGATAGGGATTCCATGCTGAAAAGCTTCGTAGCTTGGCGGCACGGGCTCTCGATGGCGACGTCAGTGATGAAAGGTAGATTGTTACGGTCCTGCTTTCGGAAGCTAGTATGGAGCACTCTCGAGGAAAACGTAAGAAGCGAAAGCATAAGCGGTCGCGTACGTCTAAGAAAATGAGCTGGGCACCGTTAATGCAGAGTACTTCAGGAGTCGACTGTGACGGCTGCTCTCCTACGAGATTCAGTAGTCCCATCTCCGAAGAAGTTCTCTGCGAGCCCATCGATACTCATGATGTCAGCATTTGGAGTGTTTCGGTTCGCTCTGCAGCCGGCCCTGACCAAGTCACAGCTCGGAAATGGAATGCGGTTCCTGCAAGCTACAGGCTTTATTTTTTAACATAATCATGATGCAGGGAAAATTACCGGGACCTTTATGTTCTCTCGGACTATTTTTTTCCCCAAGTCAAACTTACCCGGATCACCCGGGGGCTACCGACCGATTTCGGTCACATCGCTAGTCGTAAGACACCTACTTAAGATTCGGTAGCTAGGATAGTAGCCTGAACGTTTTTGACTCGCGTCAGCGAGCATTTATCTCAGCAGATGGGGTCGCGGAAAACCTAGTTATCCTCGATTCCCTCTTGTCTGAGACGAGATATCCTTTAAGGCAGGTTCACCTAGTGACGAAGGTGTTTGATAGTCTTGACCACGCGGGTATTGAGAGGATTCTGAGAAGTCGCGGCTTTCCCAAATTCTTCATAGATGATGTTATGAGTGGTTTTAGGGAAGCTACCACTTGTTTTTTAGTTGGGGGTAAATCAGGAAAGGTGCGTGAGGCAGGGAGACCAATTATCGCCATTGATTTTTAATCTGGCGATGGATGAGGTCCTTGCAGCGATCCTGGAAGTGGTTCGCTTCTCCTTAGAGGGTGAGCGAGTGTCGTGCCTCGGCTTTGCTGACGACCTAGTCGTCAATACATCGTCGAAGGTGGGCATGAGACAGCCCTCAAAAGGATTGAAGCAGCAGCAGCACGACTTGGTTTGCACTTATACCCAGACAAATGCCATGCACTCTCCTTCATTCCAGATGGCCATACCAAGAAGCTCAAGTTTGTTACTGATCCCCAGTTTTCAATTGGTGGATCAGTATTGCAACAATCCACTTCTATATCTCAATGGAGATATCTTGGGGTTGATTTTGATCAGAAAAGAGCGAAGACGCTTGAGCTGGATGATTCTGCTGCGCTGGAAAATCTTTCCAAGGCGCCATTGAAACCCCAGCAGCGTATTGAGATCCTCAGGACATATTTCATCCCCCGGTTTGTTCATGGCCTTGTACTTGCTAATATAACTGATGGCAGACTTCTCCAACTCGACAGGCAGATCCGACGTCAGTACGTGGGTGGCTACGGTTACCCAAGGATGTAGCTATGGGCTTCTTCCATGCGCCAGTGAAAGATGGTGGACTTGGAATCTCCTCTTTGAGGACCATGATTCCAGAGCTCACCTTAAAAAGACTGGTTAGGGTCCAATCATCGGATTACACACCTGCGTGTGCTGCTTGGCGTTCGCATCGAGTACAAGCAAGATCGACTGGGCAAGTCGTATGTTGCAGCGCCTACAGATCCCTCTCGATGGACCTCGGTCTAATCGCAAGTGATATTGGACACGCAGACTACACGACTCCGTCGATGGGTATGAGCTAAAAGAATGCTCAAAAACGAGTAGCTCAACATGATGGATTGCAGCCGGATCGCATGGAATCCCAGGGCGCGATTGCATCCAACATGAACATGTTTGGATCAATTCATTGCCTGGTCGAGTAAAAATAACTAGAGAAAGGAGACGAGATCCACAATCGATCTCTTGCAGGGTAGGCTGCCCCGAGAATGAAACTTCTGCACATATAGTCCAGCATTGTTTCCGCACCCATGGTGGTCGGATCCTTAGACATAACGCTGTATGCAATACTCTTGCTTCGGCTTTAAAAGCTGTTGGATGGACTGTCGAACATGAGCCAAGAGCATTACACCTTTGACCCCTCATATTGCCCACTTGAAGGCAGTTATAAACGTATAAAATATTGATGACCGCTGCTTCCAGTATGCCATTATCTCCAGCCTCGTTAAAAATGAACCACAACAAGTTAGCAAATATGCTAACTTAGAACACAGCTATAATTATGACTGCATTTCCTTCCCAATTCCTCGCCAACAGGTGAAAATATTTAATAAAGTCAGTAAGTGTTTTCACCTTTTAAGAGCGTGGAAACATGTACCCTTTGAAAGTGGTAAAACAGGAGAAAGAAAGAAGATCACCGTGACCTCCTTCTCCTGTTGCCGAAAAATTTACCCAGAGATAAATTTCTTCATACGGCCAAATTCTTCCCCGCCGACAAGATGGATCTGGTCATAAGAAAAGGCGTGTACACTGCGATTAACACGGACTTATTCCAAATCTTAGGAGATGGTTCTACCCATTATCGGCATTCTAAAGCACCCCTAACGAATGCCACATCCCCGATGAGGACTATCAGCATTGGCAGTCAGTCTGGGAGGCGTTTGAAATTAGAACTATAGCGGGTACAGCGAGCATTACCATAAGATAGCCGATTTAAAAATTTCGGCGAGTTAAAGGTGAAACTACCGATCGCGCCTTTAAGACCAATAACAAAGTAATTTATGAAGACTCCTCCATCGATGATGTTTGAAAGAAAGTTTTAAGAAAATTGTCTCAGAGATGGAGAAGTCAACACTAAACGGGAGCGGATGACCTTGAAGGAGTTCGACGGAATCTTTCTACGTACCAATAAGTACCTCTCGGCAGCTTCAGCTTTATACCTTTGTACCCACATATTGCCGACAGAAGGAAATTATAAATGTACAAAATGTTGATACCGCAGCTTCCAGTATGCCATTCTTTCCCGCCTCATTAAAAAGAAACCACAACGAGTTAGCAAAAATGCTAAATTAAAACACAGCTATAATTTTGACTGCATTTCCTTCACCGAAGATCACCGTGACATCCTTCTCCTGTTGCCGAATAATTTACCCAGAGATAAATTTCTTCATACGGCCAAATTCTTCCCCTCCGACAAGATGGATCTGGTCATAAGAAAAGGCGTGTACACTACAATTTACACGGACTTATTCCAAATCTAAGGAGATGGTGCTACCCATTATCGGCATTCTATAGCACCCTTAACGAATGCCACATTTCAAATGAGGACCATTGCATGGGCAGTCAGACTAGGAGGAGTTTGAAATTAGAACCATAGCAGGTACAGCGAGCTTTACCATAAGGTAGACGATGCTCCTACGTATGTGACAACTTTAAAATTTCAGGGATGTTTGCATAGGACTATATTCGCTGGACCCTGCCTGGAAATTCACTGCTCCCGGGCGAAATGGGACGCCATGCTGAAGTGTACAACGGTACATCTAGATCTCCTGACAATTATGACCAGCTCCTGATGGACAAGCGCGGAATAAGAATCGCGGAATATTGCCAATGCAATCATCGCTGTGGTAAAGCTGATATTGCTTATCTGAACCCAGAATAAGACCCCTAAAAGGAATCGAAGAATATTGCCTAGATGCAAACAATTTCTACGGGTGGGCAATATCAAATCCGCTTCCTTATGGCGATTTCGAAGCCATACCAGACTCGCACACACTAGACTGGGGCAATATACAAGTGGATGGCTACTTTGGGTGCCTGACTAGAGTATCCAAACAAGAAGGCACGATTTGCACAACGAATTCTCCCTTCTCTCGAAGAATAGGGCACCTCCAGGGCACATAACAAGAAATTAACAACATTAACAAACAGGGAGAAATACATCTACATTTCGTCAACTTGAAGCAAGCCAAGGGTTTAGGTCTCCAGTTAGTAGTGCATATAGAGCGCTGTGATTCAAGCAGCTCCGTTGGCTTCGTACTTATACCGACCTCATTACCGAAATGCGACGGCAGGCGATGAATAACTATGACAAACACTTCTACAAACTGATAGATCGCTGTTTTTGGAAAATTTATGAAGGACGTATTAAAATAGAACTGGTGACCGACGAATGACGTCTTAGGAAACTAACTGCAAATCCTACTTTCAAAGACAGGACTATTTTACTCATAGGCTTTGGTAGCAATACGTATGGACTTGGAACCGACTTAGGTCGTGATGGCCATACTTGATCTGTCTACAGTCCGGATGTACGACTTTCATTACAATACAATGCTTAACAAATACGGAACCTACAAACTTAAACTGCTGTAATACGATCCAAAGAGAGGGATCCAAAGGAAAGAGAGAGATATAAAAATTGACAGTCTCACTTACTTATTTAGGCCAAACTAGAGTGGGAGAATGTTTAAATACAGGTGCCTTAGTCTTCCGAGAGTCTTTCAACAGTTAAAAAGGAACCACAACGAGTTAGCAAATGTGCTAACATAGAACACAGCTATAATTTTGACTGCATTTCCTTCCCCACTCCTCGCCATCAGGTGAAAATATATAAAAATATAATCGTCAGTAAGTGTTTTCACCCTTTGAGAGCGTGGAAACATGTACCCTTTGAAAGTGGTAAAACAGGAGAAAGAAATATCACCGTGACCTCCTTCTCCTGTTGCCGAACAGTTTGCCCAGAGATAAATTTCTTGATACGGCCAAATTCTTCCCCGCCGACAAGATGGATCTGGCCATAAGAAAGGGCGTTGCACTACGATTAACACGGACTTGTTCGAAATCTTAGGAGCCATTTTCGGCATTCTACCGCACCCTTGACGAATGCCACATTTCAGATAAGGACTATCAGCATGGGCAGTCAGTCTGGGAGGCGTTTGAAATTAGAACCATAGAGGGAACCATAGAGAGGTACAGCGAGCTTTACCATATGGGTTGCGAAAGTGATCTGGTTAACTCCATGAACTATTCGCAGCTGTTCCGACGGTGACCACTTATGTTTGTAGTCTGGTTTCGCGAAGGAAAGTTCGGCCAGACTGGGTTGAACTTCCCCCATGGAATGAACATGGAGCCTCTCCAAGGCTTCGGTCAACCTACCGACCGCTCTGTATAAGAGGAGAGGAGTAACCAAAGGTGGAGGGACCTTACGGGGGTGGTGGGTTGCCAGCCCACACTCCCTTGACGAGGCAGGCTTCAATGATGAAAATAAAAATATTCATCGTTCTGCCACATATTGATCGGTGTAAAGTCCGGATGTACGACTTTCATTACAATACAATGCTTAACAAATACGGAACCTACAAACTTAAACTGCTGTAATAGGATCCAAAGAGAGGGATCCAAAGCAAAGAGAGAGATATAAAAATTGACAGTCTCACTCAATTATTTAGGCCAGATTATAGTGGGTGAAACTGTTGAAATACAGGTGCGTTAGTCTTCCGAGAGTCTTTCAACAGTCTAACAACGCGTCAACAACCTTTCTTTTACTCACTTAAATCTCTCACTACCATTTTATAAATTCGTGTAAAGTCCAGGCAGTTTGTGTTACTTTTTTTATTCTACAGTGTTAAGCATTATTTCTAATTTATTATCTCATAAACCCAAGTTCTCGCCTTCTCATATCCATTATATTGGAGCTCATATATATTACCGAGCTCAGAAGGAAGTAAAGTCTTCATTTTTTGAATTTCATATATTTATATATTAATTCCCTACTTATCTTTTAAATTTATGTTTTCTTTTATGAAAGGAGTCGGTATACAGCTTATGTCTGAAAGTATTTTCAAAATTAAAAGAATTTAATCTCAAAATTCAATTGGACAAATCGGAATTTTTAAAAAAAGAAGTAGCATATCTAGGACACATAATAACACAAAATGGAATAAAACCTAATCCAGATAAAATTAAGGCAGTTAGGGAATTCCCAATTCCAAAAACACCCAAAGAAATAAAAGCATATTTAGGACTATTAGGATATTATAGAAAATTCATCCCCAACTTTGCAAAATTAACAAAGCCAATGACGAAATGCCTACAGAAAGGTAATAAGATAGACATAAGAAACACAGATTACAGAAACTCATTTGAAACAAGTAAAACCTTATTAATAAATGCCCCAATTTTACAATATCCCGATTTTAATAAACCTTTCATTCTAACGACAGGCGCGAGCAATTACGCAGTAGGAGCAGTTTTAAGTCAAAATACAGACGGCAAAGATCTACCAATAGCATTCGCAAGTAGAACTTTAAATGACCACGAACTAAATTACTCGACTACAGAAAAAGAACTCCTAAGCAATGTCTGGAGCACGAAATATTTTAGGCTCAACCTCTATGGTACAAAATTCACAATAAAAACATATCACCGACCTTTAGTTTGGCTAATGTCCTTAAAAGATCCCAACAGCAGACTCATGCGATGGAAAATTCGTTTAGACGAATTCAATTTCGAAATTGAATACAAAAAAGGAAAGTTAAATTGTAACGCCGACGCCTTATCAAGAATAAGACCCTCATTTGAAATAACAAAAACAAAAGAAAACATTTTGTGAAACCCCCAAATCATAATACATTTTATAACTACTAACAGACAATCCCTAGAGAAAAACTCAAATCAAATAAATAACAATGATAACTATAAAGATTATTTAAAAAACAAAAAATTACAAATTGGTAAAGTTTATCCCCAACATCATCAAGATAAAAGCACGCTATTTCATTTAACAATAAAACAAAACCACACAGATAAAGTAGAAATAAAAACTTTAGAAACATGTTTACTAAACCTCAAAGACTACTGCATTCAAAACGACATATTCACTCTCCACATGTCAGACACTATTGAAAACATTGAAGAAAACTTAAAAGAAATATGCAAAGAAACACACATAAAAATTATCATACATGAAACACCACAAGCAGAAATTTACATAAACGACAATGAAAGTTTAATTCCAAATATAGACGAAGACGATTTAGAGACATGTCACTCAGCCGAAGAAAACGAACTAAACGGAATAACATATGACAACGGCACAGAATTCAACAATAATTTAGTAAAAGAATTATTGAAACTATATAAAATTACAGCCCACATGACCTGCATAAACAATCCGAAAAGTAATGGAATAATAGAAAGGTTCCATTCGACCTTAATAGAACACCTTAGAATAATAAATCAAAACGGAGAATTAAAAAAAGAAAACAAAATAAATAAAATAAATTTTGCCATGCTAGCGTATATTTCTATTAATATTAATTTAAAATTTACCTCTATTGAAATCCTATTCGGAGCGGATAAGGATAAAAACATATTTAATACAAAATCCACAGTGGATGATTATATGTTAAATTATAAAAATAAATTAAAAATCCTCCACGAGGAAATAAATAAAAAAATTAGTATTGAGAAAAATAAGAGATTTTTAAAACAAAGGGAAACGGAACCCTTACCAAACCAATTGCCAAATAAAATCCTCATAAAGGAAGGCAAAAGAAGAATCAATAAAATTAGTAAACCGCTATATAAATCTCACATTGCGGAAAATTATAACCCAAAATTAGGAGTAGTTAAAGTAGGCCCAAATAAGAGGCATAAAATTGATAAACTTAAACGTAAACGGCGATATGTTGTAGATGCCGCTGCACAACAAGAGCTACAGAACTCGAACAAATAAAGCAGAAGACATGGTTAAATATATTAGAAATAGGAAATGTATATATATATATATATCTTACATCTCAGTACTCATATTATAATTACAATTTAAGTAGCATAAAAATGGAATATTTAAAATTAAAAGAATATAAAAATAAAATTGTTATAAAAGTAGAAGAGGCTAAATCCTCAAGTAGCATAATTACAAGGGAAATAAATAGAAACCCCCTTTAAATATACTAAATTTCAATTTAAATAGATTAACTTCAAAAATAAATAATTTATTTAATAACCAAAATAAAAGAACAAAACGTGATTTAATAAATGGAATCGGAACAATAATTAAAGCCATAATTGTCTCATACGCAGTTGCTCTTGAAAGAGAAACTATTAATAAAAGTACTAAAGTGCATCTACACGCTTATATCGAATTTGAAGGTAAGGTGTATTTCTCTCAAATTCGTGAATATTTAGCATGTGTATTTCCAGATTGTAGATTTGATTTACAGTCTGTAAAAAAAGTAGCTGATGTATTGAGATACATATCCAAGGAAGATAAAGATTTAATTAGCAATGTTAGTATTAGTAAGTTAAGTTTTTATTATCAGACTTACTGGTGGTCGTTAAATAATTCTAAATTTACAGTTTGTGATCCCTTTGTTGCAAAGCATTACAATAAATATAAATATTTAGAAAGATTTGATAAAGAAAATATTAATGTAGAGGAATATAGTTATATATGGCCTTGGGTGTATGATTTCAATGCATCATGGTGTTTTGAGTACTAAGATTTATATTTAAAATTTGTAACTACAGAGTATTATCACAAAAAAAACATATATTTGTGTATGGTGATTCCAATGTAGGTAAAACATATTTGACTAATTTTTTGTTGCGTTGTATGTGTCAGCATATGTGTATTCCTGGATCTGGTGAATTCTTCTTAGAGAATTTGAGTAGTAGAACGAGAGTAATATTATTTGATGAATTTGATATTGAAAATTATCCTTATTTTAAATTAAAGTTATTGATGGCTGGTGAGAGATTTTGTTTAAAAAAAAAATATGAACTGGATGAGATGTTTGAATATAAGTATTTGATTATTTTTATTTCGAATGATCCGCCACCGAGTGATTTGGCATTTATTAATAGGGTGAGCATCATACATGCGGATGCTCCTACGAAGGAAATGGTCACGCTGGAGGAGAGGATCAAGGAGATTTCTCCCATTGGTCAAGCGTAGATTCCGAACTAGAAGTGGAGGTTTCAAGTTTAATTTTAAAAGAACTTATGCGAGAAGACGAAAGCTTTGGAGAAGACGTAAATATGGTTACAAAATATTAAGGAAGGTTACAAACAAGCCAGTGTTATATAGACATTTAATACAGAAACCACGTAATCTAAAATACGGTATGGATTTGGGCTTGATGCAAAGTCATTGCACAATATAACAATTATAAGAGATATGAATCCTACGTATGATAATTTAAAAACATATTTAGCTGCATATAGCTTTTTCCGTATTAAACGTATAGGTATATATGCTACTAATTTTGGTTGTGATTCTGTTACTGTATTTAAACATGGAATGGATTCTGGTCAAATGACTAAGTTAATTACTTGTTTATTTGAGAAAAGTACAGCTACTTGTGATTTGCTACCTTCTATAGATAAGGCAACTTATTCTTTTACCAAAGATTATAGTTTACCACTGTATTATAGTTATTTATATGATACTGATGTAGAGGAGTGGAATGATGCTAGAACTCTAGATGTAACAGGGAAAGAATTTGCCCCTAGTAGGTCTAAAAGTTTAACTAAATATACAAAGTTTCAAGTAAGATGGAATGTAAAGTGTAATGGATATTGCGAAAGTAGTAATTATACTACACAAAAACTTGTAAGTGATATAAGTAAAATGTTGCAAGAGCAAAAAACTGTAAATAGACCTCCAAGCTGTTTAATAGGTCCTTTGTTTGATGATAATGAAGATCCAGGAAATCATATTATGGCACAATTATTTAATGTTAAGTTCAATTTAAAAAAATATGTAACGTTTGAATTTTATGGTAAGAAAGCTGGTATATTAATAAAAAATTTACTACCAAACTGTGTTTGTCTTTTTCAGTATGCCTAATAGACATCAAGTAATTACAGAATTCGAAGATGCTTATGGAAGTATTTCAAGATGGCCAGTATTTGCATTAGACGCCTTTTTTTGTTCTCAATACAGATATAAGGACAGAGGAATAATAGTGACTTTTTCTGTTTTAAACGGATTTAATCCAGTTTGTGTAGCTGAGTTAATAAAGTATTGTGGAAAATATCGGATAAGTAATAGACAGTTGATAGAAATAAGTAATTTATTCAATTATTTTAATTTAAGTGAAAATCGGTATTTTAATAGAAGTAGATATAGTAGTTTTGATGTTATAAATAGAAGGTTTTATAATTGAATCACGAGCCAGTAGTTTTTTCCCGCATGTATAGTAGGCAGTTAGATAGAACATGTGTGACTCATCTACTAGCGCTAGGAGCGGGGATAGGCAGAGGGTAGCGCTCAAGGTCATTCAACCCCCCGCTATAGCGGCGGCTTACCCCGCTATAAGACCCGCTGTAAGGAATAAACCAAGTCAGCCAGGCTTAAACAAGCGCAAGCGTGACAGCCAGTGTAGACATTTCTTTATTATTGTTACTGTCGACCACATAGATATTTATGAAGAGATTAGACAGGATTTTATTGATAGTTTCTTCAATATTGTCTCATACGCAGTTGCTCTTGAAAGAGAAACTATTAATAAAAGTACTAAAGTGCATCTACACGCTTATATCGAATTTGAAGGTAAGGTGTATTTCTCTCAAATTCGTGAATATTTAGCATGCGTATTTCCAGATTGTAGATTTGATTTACAGTCAGTAAAAAAGTAGCTGATGTATTGAGATACATATCCAAGGAAGATAAAGATTTAATTAGCAATGTTAGTATTAGTAAGTTAAGTTTTTATTATCAGACTTACTGGTGGTCGTTAAATAATTCTAAATTTACAGTTTGTGATCCCTTTGTTGCAAAGCATTACAATAAATATAAATATTTAGAAAGATTTGATAAAGAAAATATTAATGTAGAGGAATATAGTTATATATGGCCTTGGGGTATCTGAACCCAGAACAAGACCCCTAAAAGGAATCGAAGAATATTGCCTAGATGCAAACAATTTCTACGGGGGGACAATATCAAATCCGCTTCCTTCTGGCGATTTCGAAGCCATACAAGACTCGCACACACTAGACTGGGGCAATATACAAGTAGATGACTCCTTTGGGTGCCTGACTTAGAGTATCCAAACAAGTTGCACGATTTGCACAACGAATTCCCCCTTCTCTCGAAGAGTAGGGTGCCTCCGGGGACATAACAAGAAATTAACTACATTAACAAACAGGGAAAAATACATCTACATTTCGTCAACTTGAAGCAAGCCAAGGGTTTAGGTGTCCAGTTAGTAGTGTATATGGAGCACTGCGATTCAAGCAGCTCCGTTGGCTTCGTACTTATACAGACCTCATTACCGAGATGCGACCGCAGGTGATGAATAACTATGACAAACACTTCTACAAACTGATAGACCGCTGTTTTTGGAAAATTGATGGTAGACATATTAAAATAGAACTTGTGACCGACGAACGACGTCTTAGAAAACTAACTGCAAATCCTACTTTCAAATACAGGACTATTTTACTCAGAGCCTTTGATAGCAATACATATGGACTTGGAACCGACTTAGGTCGTAATGGCCATACTTGATCTGTGTAAAGTCCGGATATACGACTTTCATTACAATACAATCCTTAACAAATACGGAACCTACAAACTTAAACTGCTGTAATAGGATCTATAGAGAGGGATCCAAAGCAAAGAGAGAGATATAAAAATTGATAGTCTCACTCACTCATTTAGGCCAGATTATAGTGGGTGAAACTGTTGAAATACAGGTGCGTTAGTCTTGCGAGAGTCTTTCAACAGTCTAACAACGCGTCAACAACCTTTCTTTTTACTCACTTAAATCTCTCACTACCATTTTTTACATTCGTGTAAAGTCCAGGCAGTTTGTGTTACTTTTCTTATTCTACAGTGTTAAGCATTATTTCTAATTTATTATCTCATAAACCCAATTTATCTCCTTCTCATACCCATTAGATTGGAGCTCATATATATTACCGAGCTCAGAAGGAAGTAAAGTCTTCATTTTTTGAATTTCATATATTTATATATTCATTTTTTGAATTTCATATATTTATATATTCATTCCATACTTATCTTTTAAATTTATGACGTTTTCTTTTATGAAAGGAGTCGATATAATCAAAATTTTATAACAAAAAAATCTCCCAACAGGTCGTAATTTGATTGAACGCTTAGAGAAAATAGAAAACATGCCCTCTTACACTAGTCATTGTCAGCGAAAATCCGCCGATGAGGCATGGTTTATCTTTTAAATAAATGTAACGTATAAATCCTGTTAAAATCCGAAATTTACAATGATCAATAACCAACCGGTCTTCGATGGATCACATAATAAGTAATGTCACGGGTTCGTTGGCCAACTTAATAACTACATGTCCTCTCTGGATGGTCTGAGGCGGACAAATTAGAAATTTTAATATAAAATTAACTGGTCCCGCGAAAATTTATTTCGATACTTCGAAAACCAATGCGCAAATAAAAACCGTAATATTAACATCTCAGACAGCAATCGAGAATCTGATAAATAGATTTAAAAAGGAAAAAGCACCCATAATTCTTCTGTAACACGTTACCAACTTGCAACAGAATCCCGATGAAATTGTGGAGCCTTTTTCAGATAGAATCAAACACATCTGCACTTCATTACTTTTTAAACCCAACAGAATCCGCTGCTAACTCTGCAAAACTTGGTGGATAAATTGACCACTGACGCCTTTATTAAATCATTACCAAATTCCATAAAGGAGCAAGTCCAAATTAAACTCCCTAAAACCCTTGATTCGAAGAGAGGGATCTAAAGCAGAGAGAGAGACACACACACAAAAATTCACAGTCTCACCACTAGTTTAGGCCAAACTAGAGTGGGAGAATCTGTTTAAATACAGCTGCGTTAATCTTCCGAGAGTCTTTCAACAGTTTTATACAGCAGTCTCATCGCGTCAACAACCTTTCTCTTCACTCACTCTAAATCTCTCACTACCATTTTATATATTCGTGTATAGTCCAGGCAGTTTGTGTTACTTTACTTATTATATAGTGTTCAGCATTATTTCCAGTTTATTATCTCATAAATCCAATTCTCTCCTTGTTATACCCATATTGATCTAAACGGACACAGAGAGTTTTATAGATAAAATAAAGACAGACGACTTTTACACTGACAAGACCACCATATTTGTCGAGTTGGACACATAAGACTACCCTTACGGATCCACCCATGTCACAGAATAAAAAATAAAAGTAATAAGAAATAAAATAGGGAAGTTCAAGGCCGAGGCAAGCGGTCAGCCTATCTCTGAATTCGTGGGCCTCCGCGCTAAAATGTATACACTATGTATCCGGGGGCACGAGAAGAAACGGGCGAAGCGGATAAAGAAGGCAGCCGTAGAAAGAAAGATCACTTTCGATGATTATTTGGCTGCCCTGTCACTACTTCTTTTAGAACAATCATTTCAAAAGAACATAAACTCTTTTCCGTTTGAACAGCGAAAAATATCCCTTTCGCCTCTCAACGACAAACGCCTGTTGTCGATCGTGTAAGTACTTTTGCGCATGGTCACAATACCATAGCAAAACAATCTGTGAAAGGTTGTGGGTTCTGTAGATTTGTGTATATAGTAGATATATATATTCCTTATTCCCTCGTATGTATATAGTTAGGCTAGAAGAGTGTTTAGAGTTTTTATTTCTATTACTAATCTTTTAATTACAAAGGTTTGTTATTTATTGCCATTTATTTGTTTATATTTTGCAATATTTTATTTTATATAATAAGACACGATTTTTTTCTAAAATTAATAAAAAATTAAAAAATAAATCAAAATATTGTGGTAGGGAATTTTTATATTTATTGTAACGCAGCCACTTGTGCCATCTAGGGGAAAAAGTAGGTATCTCAAGTTAGGAAGCACTTCTTCCAGTACTAGTGGGAAGCACTGACTCTTGCTCTTTGTAGAAGGTCCAGGCCATTCTCCACCGGTATAAATAGTGGGACCACAGTGAGTTGAGAGAGTTTTCTAGTTACTAAGGAAGTGTATGTTTGTGGAAAGTGTATAAAAAGTGAACAAAGTGAACTTTTGTGGTTTAAACTGTGAAGTAATTATTATTATTAAGAGTTATATTTTGTAATTTATTGTGTATAACAATAAATTGGTGTTTTCTTTATTGAAGTTTAGAGTATATTATCTATACGAACCGACTTAAAACTAATAGCAGCAGCTAGTCTAGAGGGAAAAACGTTACTTGTTACGTATTCCTGGAGTGTAAGGGTAGTTTTTACAAAAATGCAACGGAATACGTAACCTGGGTCGATTAAATAAATCAATAATAGAGAGCTCTGGTGTCAGTGTAGAGACAGCGACGTTACTTAGAATTTTTGTCACACAGAGCACTGTTTAGTGTTCTAGCCTCATGGCAGGGTAGCAGTTTCTCGTTGTACTCAACTAGCCAAGTGGCAGGGCCCCAGTAGCCATCATTATTATTAAGTTCTGCTCTAAAGGTTGAGCACCGACGCTATTTCAAGACCGCATTTTCTTACTTTTATCACTTGTTCTAGTACAAGAATTTTGTGTTGAAGTGTATTCATCGTTGCGATTGCACAATTACGTGTTGGTTTCAGTATCCAAGTGTTACATTATTTCATTATTTCATGCTTTCTTGTGGCGTCTCTTAACTTGCAGCATCATACTTCTCTTTTACGCCATACAGTTTCAGTTTGCTTTTTCTGTCTTTGTTGCCCCACCTTTCTATTCATTACAGCAAGACCTGCCTATGGTCTCCTTACGGAGTTCCTGCAGTGTTTTTTTTACGCCATACAGTTTCAGTTTGCTTTTTCTGTTTTTGTTGCCCCACCTTTCTATTCATTACAGCAAGACCTGCCTATGGTCTCCTTACGGAGTTCTAAATTCCCGGAAACCATCTAGTGGTGCCGGATGAACTACTTACCGAGCTTGCAAATACGTAACACTGCAACTACCAGAGGATTTTGCTTCTTCTTGGCCCCTCTTGGTCCTTTTTGGTTACTTTACTTTTAAGTAATCACACCTACTGCATTTACTAGAAGAATTTTTTCTTATTCTTGGCCCGTTTGGTCCCCTGTGGCTCCGTTATTTCTTTAAGTAACCATACCACATTGAAACTATAATAATCACTCATTAATTGATTTTTTGATTTTAGTATTTCTGTTGGCTTAACCACTTGTAGGATTTCTTGAAGTAAGCTACTTTACATAATTCTTGTTACTTGCCTGTACTTTTAAATCTTATTTGTGCAATATATGTAATTTATATTTACACATTAATATAAAGCAACTGTTGCAATTACTTGATTGTTTCTATTATTGTCATTTAAGGTATTTTAACATTCTTATATCTTTATTTTGGCGGCTCGCCCTTTTAATTGTTTTCATTGGAGTTATTCACCATTAGTTGTGCTCATATCTTGGTCCCACTTAAACTACATCTTCTATATATCTGATATTTGGTTTTTCGTTATATTTGCTATATTACTTCAGCATGGCTAATCCTATTAAACTTTCAGGTGTTGCTTTTGAAAGACTTTGCCGCTCGGCATTGCGCCGTCTTACTAAGCTTCAGGGCGAGGTAAATGATGCTGTCCGAAATGGTACTGCTACTAACGCCACCTATCAGCGCCTGTTGACTTCACTTACTAGGGGCTATACACAAAAATTGACGGATTGGATCCCTATAAACACTCTTCTGAAAGGGTGCCCGACCTGAGTGAGGAACGATTGGAAGAAGGGTTAAACTCTATAGATGATCTGTATGGTAACATATTGTAACGTTTTTCCAACTAAACTAGCTACTGCAACTAGTTTTAAGTGGGTTCGTATCCTAGTTGATGAAGCCGAAGAAATACCTCCAGGGTGATGCGAAGACTGTGTAGTAGGTCTTGATGTGCTTCCAGAAGTAGTACCATCATTCGAAAGACCACAAATTCCGCTATTACTTCCGCTAACCCAGTTAGCACTATTCGAGCTGGGGGAACCTGAATCATGGTAGAGAGGATGATGAAGATGTGCAGAATCTGACGCTGTCGTAAGAGAAGCTCCAAAGCGCAACCGAGATTCGGTTGAATCCGCCACTGTCAAAAGCCAATCCCACGGTGGTTTTAACGGTTTTTCTACAGAGGTCTGTATAATTGGCACGGGTTGTTGTTGTGGTGCACTAACATTACGTAAACTGCCCAAAGGATCTGCAATTTGCCGCAGTACAATAGCAAAACTTCTAGCCGAACAAGCAGCTGTTGTAGGCTTGGTGACCCCATCCGGGTTACTATTGCATGCCGAAGATGTGTTAGTTGAACACCTCAATGAGGACGGATCAATGAAGCTACTCGGAAACCACCTGATAATTTTGAACCGGTGTCTGCACTTCTAATAGCCCACTGCATTGGCTGAAGAGGAAGATTGCTCCTTTGGCCCTGACCACTTTGTCCCGAACGTCTTAATAACTGTTCATTTCCAAACAACATTTCTTCGTGACCCAATCCTTCGCTTTCTCCATCATTCTCTTCATGCTGACTTGCCACTTTCATTGAATCACCACTTTCATCTTCTCCGAGCATAGGAGTATGCAGGGTATTAGATGAACCATGCTGTACAGTTTCTTGGTTAGTCTGATCGCTGTCGCTTTCAGTTTCCACCAACAAATTTTCACTTTCACTTTCCGCACCTTCACGTTCGACTTTTCTCTCGGGTTCTTCTCTTTCATCCTCAGTCTCCCTGCCATTCACTGGTGCTTCTAAACTTTCTACTATTTCTTCTTGAATCTCATCTTTCTCCCTTATTATTTCTCCTCTCATTCATCCCAGCCCCTTTTAAATTCCTCTCGGCTCTTCTTCATTTCGTTTATTATTTCATCCCAGCCTCTTTCTATTTTGTCTTTTATTTCATCCTGGCCCCTCTTTATTTCCATTCATTTCATCCCGCTCTTCCTTATTTCGTCTTTTCATATCATCCTCCTTCGTTCTTCATTTGGTCATCCTGGCCCCTCTTTATTTCGTTCATTTCATCCGGCTCTTCCTTATTTGGTCCTTTCATTTCATCCTGGCCCCTATTTATTTCGTTCATTTTCATCCCGGCTCTTCCTTATTTGGTCTTTCATTTCATCCTGGCCCCTCTTTATTTCGTTCATTTCATCCCGGCTCTTCCTTATTTCGTCTTTCATTTCAGCTTTCATTTTCTTTCAACAATCTCATCATTTCCTCCATTTTTCCGCGTTTGACTTCTGGTACTTATGGGCATACAATAAAACTAATACTAAACTGTTACCTGTTTAGAGATTTTATCCCACTTCTGACACCAAATGTAACGTTTTTCTTTCTAAACTAGCTACTGCAACTAGTTTTAAGTGGGTTCGTATAGATAAAATACTCTAAACTTCAATAAAGAAAACACCAATTTATTGTTATACACAATAAATTATTAAATACAACGCTTAATAATAATTATTTCACAGTTTAAACCACAAAAGTTCACTTTGTTCACTTTTGTACACTTTTCACAAACTAATAACTTCGTTTGTAACTGGGAACTCTCTCAACTCTCTGTGGTCCCTCTATTTATACCGGTAGCGAACCTTCCAGAATGTTCCCAAATATTCCAGTCAAAACTAGAGCGCCGCCAGCGCTTCCTGCGGCCACTAAGAGAATCTTAGGTACATCCCTTCTCTCTTAGATGGCACCACTAGCTGCGTTACAATATGTTTACAATTAGATAATTTGATTGTCACTTCTGAGCCCTTAGCCTCTTCCACTATAATAGGTTCGGCCTCTGCTATGCCGACATCAGCATTTTCTGTGAATGCCTCTACGGTTGGGTTTCCAACTCAGTCAGTTCCAAAATTTTCAGGCAACCAAGCTGACTGGTCCAACTTCTTTTCACGATTTTTTTCGTGAAAAGATTTCCTCTATCTATATTACAAAAGTTTCAGTACCTCATAGATTCTCTAACCCCGGAAGCACAGCGACTTATTTCTCATCTTGAATTCAGAGTTGAGCAGTATCCGGTAGCGTTAACACTACTTAAGAATCGCTACGAACATCCTAGGCGCATGGCTTCCAACCATGCCACAGCCTACTCAAGCTTCCTCAGCTGTACTCTAAGTCAATAGACAGTTATCAACATTTCCTAGATGACCTGTCATTACATTATCAGGCTTTAGTAGCAATGCCAGAGGTAGATGAACATGCTGCTATAGTCATGATATTACTTACATCCAAGTTAGATTCAGCAACTGCTATGAAGTTTGAAACCCACCAGCGAGCTTCTAATTCTGCTACTGCTCTTCCAAAGCCTACAGAGCTTATTAAATTTTTGCATGATCAGCTACAGATCAAACAAGCTGTAGAACCAGCTGTGCACACTCCAGGTACTTCTATGGGACCCACTACTCGTGTTAAGAAGGTTGCCTATGCAACTACTCCACATACTACACAACAGAGTTGTCACCTTTGTCACTCTTCTGAGCACAAACTTCAGTCTTGCCCCACTTTCGCTCAAAAAAGTCCTAAGCAGCGTTTCGAATGGGCGAAATAAAATCTGCATCAATTGTTTAGGCAAGCATAAAAATCGCTGCTCTTCTTCTTTCACATGTCGAGTCTGCCACAAACAACATCATACCTTATTGCATTTTAGGCTACCTAATAACAATACTGTAGCTCCAAACCAAGACTTCTGTGCCTACTTCTCCGGCTCCACCCTTAGCAACCTCAGCACCGACAGTTCAGTCTGATCGCAGAGCATCTCCGGTTTCAGTCCCGATAGCGACTGTTTCACCTGCTAACAATACTGTAATGCTAGCAACTGCCTTGGTAACCTTAAGAACTCCAAATGGAGCGTACCGAGTAGTAAGGGCCTTGATTGATACCGGTGTCGGAGGTTCATTTATTTCAGAACATTGTGCGCAATTATTGAATTGCAAACGTTCTAAGGCACAAGTAACTGTTCAAGGAGTAGGTCCTACTTCGGCCAATGCAAAGGGACTATGTACCCTTTCTGTTCGCACTTTATAACCTTTTTGAAATTATTGAAAAATAAATTGTATTTCGAATTATTGGGCGGGGCGTGGTAATGGGAGAACCCCCCACTCTTGCTGATCGGCGGTAGCTTTATAGTTGTAGTAGTACTGTTTTGGCTAGCGGTGAAGTATGTACGGATGTTCAACCTCAAATATATAGTTGTTAAATTTTGGAGTTGATTGTTTTTATTATTGAACCAGCACCTTGAACAACCAAGCTAGGATCGGCGAGAGAAATAATTCAAACCTCCTAGCTAACTTTAACACTTTCAATTTCCAGTGTAAGTAACTACACCATTGCGGAGGCTCATCCTTTTATCATATTACCTAAACTTACACAGCCTACTCCTCAAACTTATATCTCCCCTGAG
This sequence comes from Triatoma infestans, assembly GCA_011037195.1. NCBI lineage: Eukaryota > Metazoa > Arthropoda > Insecta > Hemiptera > Reduviidae > Triatoma > Triatoma infestans. The sequence continues at coordinate 15,358 of JAAEAF010002718.1, read as the reverse complement.
TTGCGTCAACGCACCAGGAATTTAATTCTGGCCGATCCTACCTTCGACATTCCATCGAGGGTTGACTGTATACTGGGTGCCGAGTTATTCTCTCGGATTTTCACTTGTGAACCACCTGTCCCTACAGGTCCAAACTTGCCAGTAGCCATGCCATCAGTGTTTGGCTATATCATTATGGGCTCCGCCCCAACACTTCAATCATGCTCCGAATCTAGTAGTACAACTTCATCTGTCGAATATGACAACAAGGTACCTGCCTTTCATGCAGTGCCATCAAATGAGCTCCATGCCTTGATGAAGCAATTCTGGATTACCGAAGAGCCACCTGCTGCACCTATTCGTGTACCCCCTGAAGCTGAACAGTGTGAACAATATTTTTGCACATCTACTATTAGGCAACAATCGGGGCAATACCAAGTAAGACTGCCTTTCATTAAGGCAGATACTTCATCTCTACGGGGTTCTCACAGCCAGGCCTATATTCGTTTTCTCGCTTTGGAGAGACACGGAGCCGACCTAGTTCCATAGGTAACTGTAGTAAGAAGATATGTTTTCAAGGGTTGACCAGGATTATCGCGCCATAAAACGGCTTGATAGCCCCAGTCATCTGGATGGACCTTAATTTGTCGAAATATTTGCTTAATGTCACATGAAAACACATAAGGAAATCTACGAAAGAGCGTGATGATATGTGATAGTAGCGGTTGCAGTTTGGGGCCCGGATATAATAATTCATTTAGTGAAGTGCCCCCAGCAGGTTTGGCGCTGGCATCAAAGACCACTCCAATTTTTGAGGTGTCTCCGCGCTTCTTAAAAATCCCATGATGTGGAATGTAGTATGTGGGAGTTGAGGAAGTCTCAACCATGTGTCCCTGCTTAAGATAATCGCTCATAAAATCAACATAAAGTTGTTTAAATTCGGGATCTCGAGTAAAACGTCTCTCCAAAGCGAGAAAACGAATATAGGCCTGGCCAAGGGAAGGTGATACAGAGGAGGCGCGCCAGTTACCAGCGGCTAGAGTCAATCCCTCGCCGCCTTTCTACAATACTGGTACGGACTTTGCAGGCCAATTTACTGTTCGAAGTTCGCATTTGCGAAAGGCTCCGCTACTTAAGGTTTATCTTTTTTTATTTGTGTGTTTTGCCACCAAAGCAGTTCACCTAGAGCTCGCAACGAGCTTAAGCACCCCAGAGTTTATAAATGTCCTTAACAAGTTAATAGCTAGACGAGGATGCCCTGCCCAGCTGTATTCAGATTGTGGTACTAATTTTGTGGGCGCATCAGTTCTCTTGCGAAAGGCCTTACAAGCCTTCCTGCAACTTTTAAAAACCTCCCCACAGGTTGAAGAGTTCTGTAATCTACGAGGCATTACCTTCAATTTCAACCCTCCTGCAGCACCCCATCAGGGCGGATTGTGGGAACGGGTAGTTCGGTCCACGAAATTCCATCTGAACCGTGTTCTTAAACAACAAATTCCCACCTTTGTCGTTCTTCAGACTTTGGTGATTCGTATTGAAGGAATATTAAATTCTCGCCCGATTACTCCTATGTCTAGCGATCCTTCAGATTATAGTGCACTAACATCTGGACATTTTTTAATAGGTCGGCCACTAATGGCTTCTCCTGAATCCGACCTAAGCTTGCTACAATTCTCTCCACCTTCTTATCGGTTGCTTCAATCTACAATCCAGTCATTCTGGAATCGTTGGAGACGTGATTATCTCCCATTACTACAACCGAAACAAAAGTGGATTGTCAATCAGCCCAATTTGAAGGTTGGTGACTTGGTGCTTTTAGATGAACCTAATACTCCTATCTCAACATGGCCGCTTGCTAGGGTCCTAGAGGTGTACGAGGGCTCAGATGGGGTGGTCAGACAAGTTAAGCTTCGAACTTCACGTAGCAGTTTTGTCAGGCCAGTAACAAAACTGTACAAACTACCTATAGATTGAGTGATTCAGCGGGCCTTTTTTCTCTTGGTGGTCTTGCCCCACCTCCCTTCCATTTATTATTATATATACTAACTTCTCAACGCCTCTCTGATGACGGAGACGTGCAGGGGAGCTTGTAATGCTCTTTTCTTCTTCGTCGAATTTACTCTCTTCCTTCTCACCCTGCACTGAGTTTAGGAGAGGCGGGGTCTGCATAAAAAAATTCTCTCGTTACTCTGGTTATTCATTGATTATTAAATCTCCCTTCCCTTAACTTAATTCTACTATTTCTGAGTAAGATATTTATCCTATTTTTCCTCTCCTTTATATCTTTACTCTTTATTCATAGTTATTATAAGCTGGCAGATGCCATTTACGCGATAATTGAAATCGCGCTGAAGGTAACCTACCATATTATTTCTTCTTTATCAGTACCTTTAGTTTCAGTTAATATTTAGTGCATTAGAAACCTTTTGCTCCAGAATTCAAAGCTAAGTGATTCTTCACTGCCTGCTCAACTTCTACATTCTGGGGAGACGTATTCGATACACCAGATAGAACACATTCTGATTAAAGGAGGCGTAAGGAACTTTAAGGCAAGTATACTCACTCTAGCTTCTCTTATTCGCCCTCCTGGTGTTATAATATTTTTTCTCGACCTAGTTTGAGAACATACAGTTCTGTCTGTAACCTTAATTCCTACATATTTGTTCTTGTGCCAACAGCTTCGCAGGTCTACTGACTTGCTGGTCCTCCGACGGATGTGAAGTCATCTCTTCTTGAGCAACCTTTGGACAGCTCTGGATTCAGACAGTCAGCGTAATTCCCAGAGCGTACCCACTAGTCAACGTTCGTTTTCGTGCTCGGATGTGAGGCGGGAGAACTGGGGAAGCGCTTATTCATCAATAAATTTATTATTATTTTTGACTTGGTGCTTTTCCTGTCTTTGTTGCCCCAACTTTCTATTCATTACAGCAAGACCTGCCTATGGTCTCCTCACGGAGTTCCTGCAGTGTTCTAAATTCCCGGAAACCATCTAGTGGTGCTGGATGAACTACTTACCGAGCTTGCAAAGGATCACTGTAAAGAACCTTATCATTGACATCACTAGAACAATGTGTGTTATTATGTTACTGTATTAGTAACTATTCTAATATGTAAAGTAGTGAGTTAGTAAGAGATGACTGTATATAAGCTAGGCCCAAGCAGTAGCAGCACTTAACACTGGTAAATACGACCTAGCACTTAGCAATACTTCACACATCTAAGATAACAGTTCCTTTTAAAAAAAAAAAAAATATTAAGATTTGATATTTCTATATTATTAGAATTTTTATTTTGACAAGAGATAATGTTAATTATTTTGATGGGGGGGGGGATAGCTTTATTGTGTTCATTCAATAAAAAATTCTGCACTTGGTTAGTCACTGGCGGCGAGCTCTAAGGGATTAGATCTCTTCTTAAAAACTTAGTACTATTTTGTTGAAATTGATGGGGTGTATTTAATTTTAGCCAATTGTACTACAGCAAAATTTTTAGTTTATCCTATCTTATATCAACTGCAATTTTTGGCAGAGTGCAGGAATTTAACTTTTGATTAGTGTTAGTTATTAAAATATATATATAATTTTTCTTTTTTTGTTTTTTTTAATGTATTCTAGTTTTTATTTCTTTAATTTTTCACTTAATTTGTTTTTCATTTTTAATTATTAATTTAGTCCTTTAATATTAATTAACAATTAACTTTTTCTTCATTAATTTTAAAACTGTAGGCAGACATTAAAAATTATCATCATTTTTATATTCAAATATAGTTATTATATACTTTATTGTTTCAGAATATTTACTTTCCCACTTTTCTGTATTTATTTATCTATACTTGATCTACATTTTGTATTTTCCATTTTTCTTTAGCGTATTATATTAAAGTAAGAAAACTTTGTTATTATAATATTAGAATAGTATTTTTGTTAATATGTTTAAAACATCTTTCTCCGGCTGGCGGAAACAATTCCAAGCCGTAAATACTGTATATTCTTTCTATGAAATATGAATTAGATGTTCCCTCGAATTGTGGAAAAACTAATCTTATGCTGAGTTTACTTTATGATCCTAAAGGTGTTAGATTTGAAAATATTTATTTGTTGCCAAGCCCTTACTGCAACCCTTAAAAATTTTTTTTTTTTTTTTCCATTTGAAGATAATGATCAAGTTCCAGCTCCTAAAGAGACTCTACAGAGTTTATATTTGACGATAGTGCTTGTGATAAGTAGGATAATGTAAGAGCTTATCACGTCTGGGACGTAATAATTGGGGTCGACATTACTTGTAAGTCGGGGCTATACCGAAAATTTTTGCCAGAAAAAACGCTACTTACTAATACTTTTCAGACAAGATAAACTTAATCTGAGACGGATTTATGATGATCATATTTACTCTGATAAATTTTATAATGTTTTAAAAAGTTTACAAAAAATCTGTCATTGGTGCTGGTAAGGTGGCAGTATAGTTTCTTGTGTTGGACAAAGACAGGCGGATAGACGATGGACGTTATCGTAAAGGTTTCGGAGCCTATATAATACCCTGAATATAGGTGTTACAATTAATCTAATGTTTTTGGTGTTCGTTACGACCGCTGAATTCAATGTTGTAAATTGGATGTTGAGGTTCGATCATAAGAAAGAACTCTTTTTAAATTTCTACCGACGTTTCGGCAAATTTATTGACTGCAATAAATTTGTCGAAACGTCGGTCGAAATTTAAAAAGAGTTCTTTCTTATGACCAAACCTCAACATCCAATTTACAACAATTAATCTAATGCAAGACATGGAAGAGTCAATTCAAGCAACGCGCGATATAATCGCCACCAGGAAGTCAATCCAAGAAAGTATAATCTGGTAAGGAGAAACAGGGAAGAGACTGATGAATATTTAAAAATGAAGTATCAGACTCAGTTGAATCCTATGAAGGAATGAATGAGTAAACAAGCGGATCATTCATCTCCATTTAATCTGAAGAAAACTCTGTTTATGAAGCTGGAACCGATTGTTACTGAAACACCCTTTATACAAACAAAGAGACCAAGATATCTAAAGGTAGAATCGGCCACAACATCACAACCTGGAATATCTAATTCCTCGCCTGAAGAAGAGCGGAAGCTTCCAGCAAAGAAACCGCTAAAGTTTACTCCGTAGTCGACTGGAACTTCAGTTCCAATTACTACGCTTCAAGAAGTACGGGAACGAGCACAAACGCCCTAAGGAAAGGATATTTCTGTAAAATATTTAAAAGAAGTGGGAGAAATATCCTCAAATTATATTGCAAAATTTATATGAAACGAGAATAAGGATTTGGATATGGTATACGGTGAAGTTTATGAAGGAGTTCACCACTAGTGATACTGAGATCTCCATCAGCAAGGACACTTTGTTGGTGACGATACCTTTTCTGCTATATCAGGACTTTTGTAATTATCCAAAAAAAAATCCAAAACTTTTGAAAAATCCAAACTTAGCGCTGGTAAAAAAGATTAGATTGTGATAATTACAAGCGAATACTACAACAAACGAACGTTCATAAAGAAGGACACAGTCCAAATGGACCAGTCAAGGAACTGAAAACAAACATGAAATGAAGGAAAGTGATTTCAAAACGGTTCCCAACGAAAAAGGGTGCTGGGACATGTCGACCCTAACTGAGATTACATTAATTAGCATGGGTACTTAAAGTAATGGTTTATATTCATATAAATAAAGTAATATTAAGATTAGGAATTTGTTTGTTAAAGTGCACTTAGCAGTAACTTAAAATTTGTAGTAACTTTAATCTTTTCAGATGGAGGAAACGATCCAAATGTACTGATGGAAGAAGTATGTGACTTTATTTAACTGATTGAAGGATCTAAAGAAGAGAAATGGCTTGTATTTGAGTAACAACTTCCAGAATCAGGAACCAAGTATAAGAAATGAATCTTCACCTGCAGAATCAGAAGATTCTTCAAGCAAGAAACCTTCGAAAAAAGGGAAGATATTTGTACGAGATTTGATAATAAGGAAGGCTATTGAATGTTATAAAACACAAACTACAAGAAAATGTTTCGAAAAGGAAACGGTCCTTATTCTTCTATTTGAAGAAGGAAAATGGTGAACTCATTCGCGTGTGCAAAAAAAAATGTTCTTGAGCATCTAGGCATAAAAAAAATGGTGTGCTCTTAACTGGTCAAAGAAAATAACACCTATTCAGCAGAATATAGCACCACTAAAGAGCAAGAAAATGGAAGTTGCAGAGAAGAAAAGAAAGAGATCTTGAAAACACTGCCAAAGATGGAATCGCATTACATAGTAAAGATAGTTATACTTACAGCCTATTTGGAGTTCTAAAGCGAGTGTTTTCATACAGTATACGAAATTCTGTAAAGCTAAGAATGTTTCTTCTATAACATTGACACATTCTATAATGTTATGAATAAAATAGTATAGGCTTACTTCAGCCTAAGAAAGATAATGTGGCACTTCATTGGTTTCAGAACAGGGACCGTTGATGAGGATTACTATAAAAATGGTCAAGGCAGGAAAGATGAAGCAAGAAAAGAGAAATCTGGTGACAAGGAAAACTTACAAGCAGTTTTGTTCTATCCACGGTTAAAATCATCAGCACTGTATTACAAAACCAAATTAATAGTACACAATATGACATTTTATAGCTTAAAAAACAAGATGGACTTCGCTTTCTCTGGGATAAAACACAAGGAGGCTTATCGGTGTAATAGGATCCGAATACAGGGACCTAAAGCAGAGAGAGAGACACACAAAATTGAGAGTTTCACTCGCTACTTAGACCAGACTAAAGTGGGAGACTCTAGCCAGCTGCACAGTCTTTAGAAGTTTATACAGCAGTTAGAACTCGTCAGGAACAACTACTACCCTTCTCTTCACTCACTCTAAATCTCTCGCTACCATTTTCTATATTCGTGTAAAGTCTTGGCAGTTTTTGTGAAACTTCTTGATTATATAGGATTCAGCATTATTTCCAGTTTATTTATCTCTCAAACCCAATCTCTTATTCTCATATCCATTATATCCGGCAATGAGTTGTCATTTCATAACCACCAAAGTTCCTTTCGTTCCTCACGATAATGTCATTCTGTGGAGTGATGGCTGCACATATCAGAATACACTTTCCAACGCCCTTTTCAAACTCCAATGTTAATAATAGAAAAATAATTCAAAAATATCTAGACAGGCCACCTCAAGTAGACTGTGAGCTCCATACATGCCACTACTGAACGACTTCTTCACTAAGGCATTTACACTGTAGCCTGCATTAACGAAATGTATTTAGCTTATAAAATTAAAGTTCCTAAGACTACGATCTCTTATAAATTTTACCGAGGTGTGTTTTGAAAGATGTTCCTGAACTTTCACTCAAACGGCCAACGGCGGATTCTTGCAAAACATGCGATGCTCTAGATCTTAAAAGAAAGGACAAGAACGGATCGGTAGCCTCAACAGCTAAGGCTGAAGTTGAATTACACCATCGTAAGGTCGATGCTATGGCTGAAGTTACCAGAGCTGTCGCTACAAAAAGAATGTTACCCGGAAGTGAGACATGTACTATTACTAAGGATCTGCAGAAAGTCTATCCACTGCCCAAACTCACTGCATATACTACAGTCGTCAGCTGTCATGCTACAACTTTATGATTCATGTTACACACAGCCAATGGTTCATTCGTAGCAAACCAATCAGGTTTGGTTTCAAGCAATGGGCAATGTGTTGTGGATACTACTTCCACGCTTAATTATATGAAGGAAAATCAGAAAATAAATTTCCTATGGAAGGTCTTGGGGTCTCCGGAATATTGAAAAATGTGTCTCTCGTGACTAATCCATCAGATCGCATCTTTTACTTTAACAATTTTTTTAAAGTCATTCTCTAATAAAATACCTTGGCGAAAATTATGTCAGAGCTACTGGTACTGTTCGGTATAACAGGACGAACAAATTTCTTTCCAAAACTGATGATGCCATGAAAAAAGAAAACAGAGGAACATTTGACTGAAGTAAATGATATCTTTGCTGTAGTCTGGAAAGACAATATTGCCGTAAGGGTGCTGTCAAATCATTAGGAACTTTATCCAATGCAAAAGGTAATGAATGCGTTGCTCCAGGTCCTACAAGAAAGATGTTCCACTGCCCCAACCTATGTGCATAAGTGACTACAACAAATACATGGAAGGGGGTTGACAAAATGGACTGGATGGTAAATAAAGACAGAGTGAAGATCAAGTCAAAAAATGGTATGTTTCCATTGATATTACAAACCTCATTGATATGACAGTCGTAAATGCACATGTGCTTTATGAAATGATGAATAGAAAAATCCCATTTCTACAATTCAAGAGAATACTTGCCAGAGCATACTTGGCAGTATCATCCATATCTAATCCGAAATTGGCCGGGAGACCAAATCTTCGACAGTTGTCAAGTAAACGAGTACCAGAAGACATAAGGAGAAGTAAAAGCGGTCATTTCACAGAAAGAACGGCGCGGTATGCACAAAAAATGCGAGGAAGCAATGCCGAAAATGTAATATTGGACCGCTATAGTGTATGGAAGAGCGGCATAACGACCCAAATTTATACAATATATAATTATATGTATGTATATTTTTTAAATCTTCATATTCCACTATTTAACAATAATTATTACTTTCTCTTATTCCTAGTAAGAGGAAGTATTGTAATCGTGTCAAACTTTCGATATCGAGTTTTCACCGGAAATATCCGTTTTGAGGTCCCCTGAGTCCAAAAAAATGGTTTTTAGCGAATGGTCTGTGTGTGTGTCCGTGTGTGTGTGTGTGTATGTATTTGAACAGCATAGCTCAAAAACGAAAAACCGTAGAAAGTTGAAACTTGATATTCCGTTTAGGTATCTCCATGGCATCTGACAGTGGGTCATCTGTCAAAATTCCTCGACCAGAAATGCCACTTTATTTGTTAGTTTTTTTTACTTTTTTGCGATTTTCTCAAAAATGGCTCCAACGATTTTTTTTTCCTCAAAATTGTTATAAAACAGTAACGGTTAAATGTACATTTGCATTTTACTTGTAATTTATTTAATAAAACTCATAAAAAAAAATTTTTTTGTTACCACTTCATACCCCAAATTGGAACACTTTTTAAAATTTTGATTTTTCTTAAATGGAAGGACACAAAAATATTTTGCAACCAGTAGAAGTAATAAATAACTGAACTTTGCGAGACTTATGATGGCTCTTTAAAATTAGAGGTGATCTCTTGCATTTGAATTTTATTCCTTTCATAGAGAAGGAAAATGTACTCTGTTCAATGTGTAACGCTCGGGTTAAACAAGATACCGTTCATTTCATGGCGAAATGCACTGTTTTATCTGAATTTAGAGTTTTGTATCTCGGTAGTCCTGTTTTGACAACAGCCCAATTGATTGAGATATTAAATTTTCCTAACCGCAAAGTTATTCAATATGCTCGCCCTTCGTGGAAGTATCGCCAATATCTAATTGAGCAATTTAATTTTTAGCTTTCTTTGTAAATATTTGCTTTAATTTTATAACGTACTAATTCTATACATATAGCCATGTGGAATATAGATAGTGGAAGCTTATAGCAGTGGATATTATTATTTATCATCATATATTCACTGGTTCCATTATACCACTCATTATTAATTTTTCTACTTTACTTTTCTGTACAATTAAATTTTTTTTGTTTTTACATCAACCTCCAGCAGACAGATTTTTCCATGCTGTACAGTGCTTGTTTACTTTTGTTATTTTGTAAATATTTTGAAAATAAAGTACTATTATTATTATTAATAAATAACTGTAATTAACAAAAAATTGTACTATTTAAAGAAATAAAAATTTAGCAGTAAATGGGTTAAATTAATATTTAAAATATATATTTACTATTATCTCATTTTACTATAAAATGCTACGGTTATTTAAAATAATGGATATAAGAAATGGTTTGATTTTTAAACATTTCTTACCTTAACTTTAATGTAAGCTTTCACTTAACCATATAAAAAACCCGCCTGCGATTATAACCTGTTCGCTAGATATATACGGCTATATAGCCGAAGGCATTCTTTAATGAAATAACTTATAATATACAAGTTATATGAGCGAAAACCCTGAATCAACAATAGTTAAGGCCCTGCTAATCAAAGCACCTAATGAAGATATATAATGGACCTACGGTCAGAGGACGACAGTTCTTCTTCTGCAGTGTTTCTAACCAGTTCGTCACTCTGCCGGGTAATCAAGTGATTTAGTGAATATAAATTATTAATCCGCTATTTGCACTCAGATTTAATTCTAGAGTTTAAGTGATCATTAAATACAGGCTAAATCAAAAAGAATCATCCGATTTCATAAAATCATAACTATTCTGTTATTTGAGCTAAATGTGCCAACAACGTACTGTTGGAAAGAGGAAACTCTCAAGTTTTACATGGTTCCCGCTAGGTAGCAGCAGCGCGCTTGAGTGAACGCCCACTTCAGTTTATACACACTTCAGAAAATGGCGTCAGGACCACAAAAAGCGTTTTGTGTTCTACGTTTTTCGCAGTGTGAGTCTGTAATAACTGTTCAGCGTGACTTTCGTAATAGGTATGGTGTTGATCTTCCTACATCACAGAGCATTAGACGATGGTATGAACAATTCCGAGAAACAGGTTGTAAAGGCAAATCACCGGGCCATCCCAGAGTGTCCGATGCAGACGTGGAGCGCGTCCGCCATTGTTTCACACGCAGCCCGCAGAAATCTGTTCGCCGCTCACATGCCTTCGATGTCCGTCTGGCGTGTGTTGCGTCCACGATTACATTTGAACCATACAGACTTCAGGTACTGCAAGCTCTTCGTGAGGGTGACAAAGAACGACGCGTAGAATTTTGTAACTTCGTTCTTGGTACGATGATGGACGACGAACATTTTGTATCGCGCATAGTGTTTAGCGACAAGGCAACGTTCCATTTAAATGGAAAGGTGAACAGCCATAACGTTAGAGTATGGGGTACAGAAAAACCACATGAAATTGTGCAACATGAGAGAGACTCTCCAAAATTTAATGTGTTTTGTGCGGTTTCACGGGAAAAGGTGTACGATCCTTTTTTCTTTGCTGAGAACACTGTTATAGGAATAACATACCTCGATATGCTTGAGAATTATCTTTTCCCCCAATTGGAGACTGATTCGAACGACTTCATTTACCAATAGGACGGGGCACCGCCACACTGGCATCTGGCAGTCCGCGAATTTTTAAATCAAAGGATTCGTGACCGGTGGATCGGCCGCACTGGAAAAAATGATGCATCCTTACATTTCTGGCCTCCAAGGTCATCGGACCTTACTGTATGTGATTTTTTGTTGTGGGGATTTATCAAAGACTCAGTTTATGTGCCTCCGCTACCAACAACAATGGATGATCTGAGGAATCGCATAACAGTAGCAGTGGCATCAGTAACTCAGGACATGCTCGCTAGAGCGTGGGACGAATTTGAAAACCGCATAGACATATGCCGTGCATCTAGAGGTGGACATATTGAACACCTTTAAAGGTATGAAAAAAAACTTTGTGAGTTTCCCTTTCAGATAAAAAAATCAGTAATTGTATACGTTTATTAGTGTTAGAAATATAAACATGTCAAATCGGATGATTCTTTTTGATACGCCCTGTATTATAAGAATGTTTTACTTGCTAATTAATAAGTCCAATGTGTAATTAGTAATTGTTGTAATAAATAAAATAAATTGTTTTTAAAAACTAACTAAAGCAATTAGTATTATAACTTACATATATACAATTATTATATAATATAATATAAGTAATTTTTTTTAAAAAGATTCTATTTATGTTTAATTCTTAATTTATATAAAATATCATATAGGACTGATAAATACCAAGTGATAGTGGAAGTACTGCAATCTTGTACAACTATGTGTTCTCATATGTTTTTGCTATTAGTGTCTCAAACAACATTGTGAAAAACACGTTTGCGGTTTTGATTTTTTGTGAAGATATTCGAAATACCTCAGTTTCTAGTGAGAAAAATATTCATTATTTTTGTAAGTCAAATTTAGAAATGAAGAAGAGTGAAGGTTGTGGTAGAGACCATTCTGTTATTGTTGCTTGAGGAAAAGGTCTGTACATGGATGTAGCTTATGGCGAAGACCGCCCAATATATGATGAAGAAGAAGAAGTACACATGGGCGATTACGATCGCAAGAACTACCAGCCAAAAAAGTAAGAATCCAAGACAGAAATTTCTACATTGCAAATGCTTGATACCATTCACGATGTGGCATTAGGAGTACCGGTGGCAACAGCTGCCAAGAACCATGCCAGTCCTGCGGTCACCTTACTTTACAAAGTCTTGCTTATTAAAGGAGGAAAAGAAGTTACTAGTGAAATGGATAATAACATCTCTAAAGCCGGCTTCCCAATTACTAGAAATATGGTTCTTGTTAGTGTACAAGAAATAATTAAAAAAAATCAATCGACCAAAGCCATTTGTAATTGCGCGGGCAGGTGGATATCAAGTTTTCTAGACAGAAACCGCAAAATATATGCAAGAGTATCATAGAACCTCACAATTAGTTGAAGATCTGCGTAATTCAAAAATGTACGGGAATGGATACGTTGAAGTTTTCAACTTTTTACAAGAAAATAATTTTTTAAAATGTTTAACAAATTTGCATACAATTTTACTTGTGTTCCTTCCTTACGATCATTTACTATTTTGTTTGTATGATATGCACTGCTTCTAACGTTTTCCGTTTGTTTAAATTTTTTTTCTTTTTCTACTATTGTTGCCTTATCGAAATTGAAACTATGTTTTGTGATTTTAAAGTGCTTTATAAGAGCTGTTTCTGAACAGTTTTTATATTTTATGGATTTTTTTTGTGTTGGTCAACTCTTTTTTAAACTATTCTTGGTATGTCCTAGATACTTTAATTTACATTCACATTCTCTTGCATATATAAGTTCTTTATTATTTTCTATTGGTTCTTTGTCTTTATGCGTCGCAGGAAATAAATGTATTTTTATATATATAATTAATATATAATAAAAAGCACAGGCTGTAAATTGGTTTTTATAATCATTTGGAGTTCAAAACAACCCATAAAAAATTGGAATAAGATTTTAACAGCCTATAAAAAGAAATAAGCAACCAAAATTAATATAATGGCAGAACCAGCAGCGCCAAAAAAAGATTTTAGAAGAAATTTAAGAAAATTAAAAAGCAATTTTTTTAACCTCATATATAATGTAAGTCCACAAATTATTCCAAATTTAAAACAAAACCTTATAAAATATTATAAAAATTATTTAAAAAAAGTGAATATAATCAGTAAATTAAATGCATTAAAGCATTGCCAAAACAACATTACAATTCCCAATTTTATTTTAAAACCATTGATAAATTTAGAGAATAATTTCAATAAAACATTTTTATTTAACAAAAAAAAATAGAAATTTGTTCAATAAAATAGCTTTACAGATTCTAGAAAAGGAAATAGAGCAAATTTACTGGAGTTTAAACAAAATAAATAAAGAAAATACAAAATTAAAAAATATAATCGGAAACAATACACCAACCGTTACAGAAAAACTCAATGAACTATTCATAAAATATAATCCCATACTTATTAACCTAAAAACACATCTAACAATTCAAAAACATCAAAAAAAAGTGCAAACACAAAATAAAAAATCCTTATCAAAACGGCAATATACTTATAGGGAAAAAAAACACCACCATTACAAGTACAAATTTGCAAAATAACATAAAAAAATTTTTAAACTACTATAATAATTTAAATCAACATAACAGAATCATAAATAAAACAGAAACTTTCATTCCTACAAATTTAATAAACTTTCTCAGTCTGGGTGGAAATTTTAACATCACTCCCATAAACAAAAAAGCTGTATGTAAAAATATCATTAAATTTGTGGCTGACACAGAAAACATCCTATTAATTATTCACACTTCGCAATCACATAAAAATGCTATTAAAATTGCAACAAGCAATATTCTACTTAATTACACCAATAAATACATCAATAATAAAAACAGACATATAAATCCCTACAATAATAAAACTCTGACAGAAATAAATTTAAATAAATTTCACCTTGAAATCAATAAAGATGCTGCCTTATTAAAAAAAATTTCTAAAAAATAATAATCATCTAACCTTAATTAAAACTGATAAAACTAAAAAATACGTATTTATTAATAAATCTGAATTAAACACTAAAATGGAGACAATCTTAGAAGACAAAAAACACATACAGAAAAATAAGAACGGATCCCAGTAAAAATTTAACAAAAAGTACCAACCAATACATCCAAAAATTAGTGAAATATAATTACATTGAAAAATCAGAGAAAGCCACACTAACAGAAACCAATAGTAGAATATCCAAAATGTATCCACTTTTAAAAAGGCACAAACCAAATCATCCGGTCAGACCAATAGTGGATAGCACAGGATCCACTCTTAACAAATTAGCAATAAAAGTTTTCAAAACACCAAGAAAATAATTTTGAAAAATATTAAATGAGCCTTCCCGAGTTTATAACTCTGACGAAAGCGCTTTTTATCTTAACCCTAAAGGGAAAACAGTTTTAGTTCAAAAAGGTGAAAAATAGTATATCAAATAGTCAATTCGGATGAGAAGGAGTGTTTGAAGGTTTTAGTAACCGCTAACGCTAATGGCCAACTAGCACCTCCGATAGTAGTTTTGAAATATGAGAGGATTCCTGCAGATCTTACGGCGATATACCATCGCGGACGTTGGAAAATCGAATACAGGCTGAATGACAGGTGCTCCGTTTTATGAATACCTAACACATGTATTTTACTGTTGGATCATTGGCAATAAGATCACTCTTCCTGTCATTCTTTTCGTCGATGGTCAACATACATCTTAATCTACACACAAGCCAATTTTGAAGAGATATACGTAGATCTCCTAGATCCCTTGGACGTTGCTGCCTTTAAAGCACCTAAGGAGCATTGGCAAAATGCTACACTGAGTGGAGAAGTAAAAACTCTTAAGAATCCAATTTTTTGTTAAATAAGTTTTTGCCCAATTCTCAAATCTGTGATGGATTATAAACTCTCTGTAGAAACTATAAGAAATGGTTTTAAAAAGACCGGATTAGTACCATGGAACCCTTAAGTGAGTTTTGTGTTTTTATAATAAAAAACTATGAACCAGTTTGCAGCATTTAAAATTTTTTTTATTTAAATGTTAATGTTTAACATTTTGTTTTCTCCTTACCTTTCGGCATTATACATGCCATTATCAAAGGTTTTTTTTAAAAAAGAACAATACATTGGGTACGCGTACCCACCACAAACCATAAAAAGA